>MU827322.1:21331-280362 GCA_029204205.1 Desmophyllum pertusum
CCCCCCCAACAAGCCATTCCTGTCCTGAGGGAGAAGGTCACGCTAGCACGACCGAATTGCTCAGACAACATAAAACTGTATGACTTCACGATTCTCGTTTTAAAATTTTACACTCCGAGAGTGCCTGTTATTCCCTTCTTCTGCCTTGACCTCGATATTTCGAGACTCGGATAAAATTTTCCGAGCCGCATTAGTAGTGATAAACCTGACATTAGTAAATATTCAGCATTTAGAAAACTTTATTGTCCTGAAATTGCATGATAAAATACGAAATATATCTCCTTGCCATCTTCTGTTATTAACGAACGTTGCTTTTAAACAAGCGGGCTTAATATAAAGCACTATATGGCCGCTTAAACAACGGAAAAAGCGATAATGCGAACCAAAAGGCACGAAAAGAGCAACAATGATCAATTCGAATTACACCATCTCGGAAGCTTCGTCCCCCATTATGGTTTTAGTTTGGCCACATTCTAATCTGAACGATGATTGGTTAGAATAAAAATAATGGCAGCCATTGTCATGCAAGCTGGCACAGATGATCATCTAACGTGGGTGATACCCATAATTCTAAATTTAGAAGAGATGGGCTTAACCCATTTAGAATCCGAGATACGGGTGGTTAGACATAATTGCTAATTTATACTGTTTACTCATATTTACTTTTATTTACTCCTATTTAGCCGCATTTATCCATAGTTACTAAATCTGGGGATTTAAAAAATAAGATTATATGATCCGCAACGATCGCAAGAGTGGTTTCGATATGATCGCAACGATCGCGACTGCGATCGTTGCGATCTATGGAAACCAGGCTTTAGTAATGGCCTGTGTTATACGCCTGTGTTGGTACATTTGCAATCGTGCAGTTTGCTTAAAAGTTCCCCTATTAATCATTGTTCCTTGGCAGCGTTTTCTTTCCGTATAAACAAACATGGCGCTTTTTCCTTCTCCGAAAAGCGTTTTTTATCTAACCTGCGATCAGGCGAATGTTTACGCGCTCTCATTTATTCGTATTTTCGTGTTTCGCCGCGACCTCTGTAAAGAGTATATTTTTTTTAAGAGCGCGAAAAAATTGGCGTACACTCGCGCGTATTGGCATGCGCAGGAACGCTAGTTACCAAGCTTTTGCATAAAAATACAAGTTATCGATCATTTTAGCCTCAAGTGTGTGGACCAAAAAGCTCTATCGAGCACTAATAGTTGTCGACTCATTTTAGTTATCGAATAATAATAAGTTGTCGACAACTATTTAGTTGTCGATCATAAAAAGTTGTGAAAAAAAATGTAACATTTGTGTACAAAGAAAATGCGCTTTATAAATACATTATCGATATCATTTGAAACAAGCAAAATAGAAGGAAAAAAGTGACCGCTATTTTCCCCAAACAATTTCCTGATTTTGTAAGGCTGGTGTCCATTGACATTCGTGATACGGAGTGAAGATGCACACCAGGCCAGGCCTACAATTGCAGGACCTTACTCAGCATAACGTAAACTTCAGCATAAACCCTGGGCTTATATAAACGGGGGGGGGGGGGGGGGGGGTATATCCGGGGAGGAGGCTTAAACCCAGAATAAGAAAACTTGTTTCAGAATGAGCTGATAAGAAACAAGTTGATGCAGCAATATCAAGATACGTTATCCATTTACAAGTCTTAAAGTCCTGTAAGTCAGTCAATATATTGGGAACAGAAACAAATTTTAAGTACTAAGAACATTAAAACACAACTGGAACATAATGAAACAGAAGAAAATAAAATTAATGTGGTCTAAAGTTCAACAATTTATGTGGGAACATTTATAGTAAGGAAATAAGGAAAAAGTAGGGGGCTTAAAACCGGAATAATTTTTTTGTTGTTAGCGAGGAGACGGGCCTATAACCGGAGGGGCTTATACGAGGGAGGCATATCAGCAGCAGTTTACGGTATTTTGGAGACAACACCATAGACATCAAGGTGCAAAGTTTAAATCATCCTTTCATTTATCCTCGACAGAGCATACAGTCGAACCTCCACTAACGGCCACCTCTCTACAACAGCCAGGATTTTTCGTCCCAACCCGTACACCGATACATACACTTTACACTAATTGAAACCTCCCTACAACGGCCAATTCTCTACAAAGGCCAGTTATTTCGGCCCCAAGGTGGCCGTTGTAGAGAGGTTCAACTGTATGTTCGCTTCTGCGCGGTGTTCTAATTGTTTATAAGCTTTGATATATGATTGGGTAGCTTTTTTTTTAGGTATATGTACCTGGTATATCACTACCATGCCCTAGCTGATCCTGAAATTCGAAGTACTGGCCCATTGTTCGAAAAAAATCTGAGAGATTCGACAAGAGACAGCAAGAATCTACTGTACCTTATTAAAAGATGCATGGTTAGGTGATCTTGAGCTCGTCTCTATCTTGTCGGCTTTGCCGCCGCGTAGTTTGTAGTCGCAGCAGGCAACAAAGCATTATTAAAAAGGAAGTGATTAAACATTGTTGTACTGGATTGGCATGATTTTGACATTTTAAGTTATAGTTACAGTAAAATGTTTCATTTCTGTCTCTACCTTGACATAACATAATGCCCTTTAATAGCATGTCTCAATTTGTTATGTTTGATAACAATACAGTTGTACATTGAAACGTCATTCACATCACGTGAACTGCCACAAACATCGCAGGTGCGTCTATTTCGTCGCCTGGGCAGATGACTGTTGTAGTGTTTTTCAAGCGTTTTCGAGCGTTTAGTGTGGACGGGGAAAACGCTGCGAAAACGATAGTGTGGAGCGGAGCTTTTGATGCGTTTTCGGTAAAAACGGAGCGTTTCGAAATTGCATTAGTGTGGACGGGGCCTGACTCGGTGGTCCTGTTGTTACCATTGTTTATCATTTCTAGTTGGTGCGACTAGGTGTAATTAGGTATGAGAACGAAAATGTCAAAACTCTAAATGTCAAAATCATGCAAATTGCCATGTAGGAGATGTTTAGCTTTCTATTCGACCTATTCGGTGAATTAACACTTCCTTTATAAATATGCTGGTGGCTGCCACTGCTAACAAATTTATCAGATCAAGCTCAAGGCGGATCACATATCATCTTTTAAAACATAGACTGGAAAATGCGCGCGCTCTGATTGGTTAAAAACCATGTTGTTATCAGAGTATAAATCATAGAAAAGCCGTGTTTTATCGTTTCGCGCGCGTTAAATCTACATTTTAAAGCACATAAAGAAGCCAAAACCATGTATTATACTGTCATAAAACACTCCGGGAATTTGAGAACACTTGAGAAATTAGAAAACACTCGCCTGGGCTCGTGTTTTCTAAATTTCTCTCGTGTTCTCAAATTCCCGTCGTGTTTTATGACAGTATAATACATGGTTTTGGCTTCTTTTATTTGTTAATTACTGATTGAGGTCAGTTTCTCAGTCTCGAAACACTGATTGCGCTTAGTTCGAATTTCTAGCTATCTCAAAATGAAACTTGTTTTCCCTTGGATTTGTCCACTGCTTTACACTTACTATGGGCCTGGCACTCGGCTTTCTTTGAACGATATGTAAGGTTCTAGGTCTTGGCCTACATCTTCACTCCTTATCTCGAACTAAATGGCCTTCAAAACTAGGAAATAGTTTGGACAAAATATGCGTCCATTTTTATCCTTTATCGGTGTAAATTTAAATATTTTGACCACGGATGTCGTAACTGTGTCCTGTGATAATGAGAATGATGTATAACACTTTTCTACACGAGGTTCTAACATTGTAAATTTATTTATTGTAGCTAGGTGATATTTTTAAAATAATTATATAGATGTAAATATGTAAATTATATAGATATAAATATGCGTATTTTAGATTTAGGTGTCCCCAATTAGTAGAGGGTTCCACCCTCGGCTATGTATTTCTGACACACTAATAAAGTCATTATTATTATAAGGAAATGTGTCTAAAAGAAAATTTCACCACGCACAACGTTTAATTTGCGTCAACTGTTTGAATCGCCACCCTTGATCATATAAATTGCTTTTAAAGTGTTACCTGTTAACTTTAGTTTTCTCAGTTTAGTTTTGCTCCACAATACCGTAAAAGCTCTATTAAGTCCCCCCCCCCCCCCTCCCCAGGTAACACTTAAAATGACTCTTTTCAGTCACTTTGTATTGAAACGTGGTCTTTAGTTTCAAGAACTATTATTGAGTAAGGGTATAAATGACATTGCATTTCTGAAGACGGTCATACATAACCCATTTCTTGTTCTGTTTTAGTTAGTGGTATAATACATGTATTATCATGTAGTCTTGAATGCACCTCTGAGTGTTTCCGCGAAAAACGAACTTATACTAAGATCAGAACTTATACCAAGGAAAACGATTGAGATTACATGCAATTTCTCTTTTTGAGACTATCTTCTACACTACAGTTCAAGTGCAAATAAATATTTCCAATAGATAGTGAGCGTTTCCTGTCAAAAGTACCAAACCGGAGCCCATCTAGAAACGGGTTTCGATTGTTCGTGTTTTTTTCTAGGCTGTTTGAATCTGTGAAGTGAACCAGGGGACACTAGTCTCGATATTCTGCACGGGTTCCTTAGTAGAACCTTTTTTGTAAAGAGTTTTCGAGCCTGTCATGTTGTTAGAGTCCTTTTCTGACGATATCGCGGCTTGATCAATAGGCATAGATACCAGTTTCCGTTTGGTCGTGTTCGAAAGGCCAGGGTCACAAAGCTCTGCTGAACAAGCGGCCATGGCAGATGTCGAAGTCAAGAGACTGGAGGCTGATGTGACATCTGAAGGAAGAGTGTGAATTGCATGAACTTCGTTAAGCGTTTGCAAGTCGTTCCGCCAAACTCTTTGTTGTCAGGATCTCCAGTTTGATTGGATTGTTGCTCTCGCTTTGAATCCCTTCACAGTAGCTTTCCCTCCGCATATGAAACAATCTCGAAGGTGGTTGGGGCGAAGGGGTGACCGATCCTTGTTGCACGTTTTCAAAACTTGCCTCGCATTGTAGGTGAACGTTTGGGACTTGACGTACGCGTCTATGGGCATTCCTGTCGTATTCTGTTATCCGTACCTTTTTGCAGCACAGACCCAGCAAAAATTTTGCGAAACGCTCGCCGAAAACTCCTCATTACGGAGGCTATAAACGATCGGATTACACGCGGAATTTAGGTATAAGAGCAATTTCGGTATGCTGTAAATCACTGCTGGCATCCCCAGTAGCCCTTGACATCCAGGCGTCATCCACATTTTGAGCCCACACACGCCAATCGCGAAATTGAGGCCGAAAAAAGGCGTCCAGCAGATGATAAAAAGTCCGATGACCACAGCCACTGTTGTAGCAATACGCAGGTCCTGAAATAAAATTCAGTAAGTAAAATTAGTTTTAAGCTGATAATGTTCTTCCATTTACTGCATTTAAACCCTCAATTATTTGAGTGACCTTAACTCCTAAAAAACCTGACTGTGAATGATTGATAAACAGTGGAAAACAGTACTTGCGCGGCCGGCCGCCAAAACAATTTCCGCAATTGCAAGAGGAATTAAAGGCGGAGCTGCCCAATCCTCTTCGCCGACTCGAAACTCGCCCGAGTCGCCAAACAAGAGAGCCTGCTAACGGCTGGCCGCAGATCCCGTTTTCAAGATCACCTGAAACTACAGTGTAGCAAATAACTTCAAAGCAACTTACAAGCAAAAATAATAATACACCAGAACACGTTCACGGACTGTTTGTTAGCCAAGTAATGCAAGGTATTATGTGTTTTTTGTTTTGTACTTGTTCTTGGAATGAAGTTAGCAGTGAGGCAGTGAGCATGGAATCGTATGCTCCATGCAGTGAGGAATAAAAATTACCTTTCTAAACGAACTGTTGCCTCTTCCGTGCGCATGCGCTATAGCTACTTGAGAGATCTTGCCATAAGCCACCAGAATAATGATGAGTGGGATGAAGAAGAAGATCGCTGTTACAATTACAACCATAAAACTTCTTATTCTCAGTTTTGTCCAAGAACTCCATCATCGTCCCAGCTAATGTCCGCTAGAATCCATGCAACGCAACTTATGGCTATGACCACACCTGTGAAAAAAAGAAGAAAAGGAAACGTTAGATTTTTTTCGGTTGTTTCCCGTGCTTAAACCGCCATTCCTTGAAAACTGGAATAAGCCAGAAGAACCTTCGCATACTGAGACACGTCCCAAAGGGCTTTCGGGCTCCATCATATCACTGAAGTTTAGGGCCACCAAGGGATCACAATAGGTAACCCAATACACATCAGCATTTACCGGGATAAGCTTGGGCTCTGCACGCATGCTCTAGAGTGTTTTTTTTTTGCGTTTGCATGACCCTACCGTTATGGTTGCTAGTGTGAACCAGGCCTAACAGTCAGTATGGAACACAGTTTTCGTTGTTAATCACCATATATATCCACTTATATAATGTATAAGGAGGGGTGAACTGGTTGATACGGCTTGGTTTTTGGTTCCATACATTTTTAAGTTTCTGAAATTGTCACTAATCAAGCTTAAAAAGCTAAATTTTAAACTATTTAACTAATTAATGACATACGTTTTCTGATGTTGCGATGTTTTATCGGCCAAACTAAGGCCGTAACATCTCTCCAAACTAACAGCTGTCATATGTAGTATAGAGGACACCACAGAGATGACATCAAACATTAAATAGAGCTTATAGACTGGTCCCTTGTTGGATGTATACACCAATAGCGGCACAGTGAAACAATCCAACCACCATGTCAGCAATTGCTAAGGACATCAACAGTAAATTAGTTGTTTGTGCGCAGTCGTCTGTTGACGTAGAATGCACCAATCACAAGCGAGTTACCAAACACGATCATGGCGGCGAGGATACAATAGAAGAACAACATACACGATAGCGATATCTTCACCACTCGACCTAGGCCCCCCCGTAACGTTTGTGCTGTTCGTTAGGTTCCAGGATGTAGTGTTGTCGTCCATTGTTGGTCCAATGTTTCCCTGACAAATTTTAGGAAAACTCGTTAAACTTGGTGACTATGCATGGTTCAATTCTTACTGTTACCCACCCCCTTGCCAGGCACCCCCACGCGGATTTGCCTTTTTTATTTTTATTTTTTATCTTGGCGGCCTATTCCCCCACCCCCGGGCACAAAAAAAAGAGGCAATTCCCCACCCCCGGGACACTTAAAAACAAACTGCAATCGGTACCGTTTTCACAAGAAGACGGAAAATATTCATTGCGTTTTACAAAATAGACCTTGGACTCGTATGGCTCATCATACCCATTATTTTCGTTTTTTGCCCAGCGTTTCTTTGGCTTTTAACACACTCCTCTCTTGCAGTTTTTTTCAAATACAGGCTGTATAAATTTGGAATTTTTTTTCCTTCAACCATCGCCTACAAATTGAATGGATTTCCAGAAAAGAAGTCTGTCTAACTGGGGGCATGTCGGCAATGTGGTTTTGACGCCAATTTTCGCCCATAATTCCTTGCGCGACTAGATACTTCAATTATCCCCACACCCCTACCGGGCCACAAGGGCTAAAAATCCCCGGGGGGATGGTAACAGTAGGAATTGAACCATGCATTATGCAGTTATGCAGAACATTGTCTAGTACCGTCCCACATAGTCTGAAATTACTGTAAAACAAATAAAGGACGTCCAAGGGAAAACGGTTTTCAGCTCGAGTAGAGCGGAGAATTAAGACAGCCGTTGAAAATCCGAGCCTCGGATTCGTGTTCCGATACATGAACTGAACGAGAATGCGTCAACTAAAGTCGATTCTACCACAAAATGGTACTTATGTGTTGAAATATAACACTGTTTCACTCGGCCTTACGCAATTCGTATAACTTCAGTAAGTATAACCTGAAAATGTGGGAGACGCGTTGGTCTAAATGTTAGCACGTTGGACTCCCGGATATCGAGTTCTCTAGCCTGCGTGGCAGGCGTAGAAAGGGGAGGGATGTGCGCTTCGCGCTCGCCGAACTCCCCTCCTCCCTCCCCTTTCTACGCCTGCCACGCAGGCTACGAGTTCTCCGGGTTCGAGTCGCTGACCGGGGGTCATTCATTCAATGCCTCTCGTCCACCTAGGAGTATAGATGGGACCAGGCGAAATGCTGGGGGCTAACCTTCCCATCCAGGGGGAGTAAGCAATAACTCCTAGTCACTTTATGACTCTAGAAAGATCCGCTCCGGCCCGAGCGCAGACTTCACCTTTTTTACAACTGTAAATTATAAAGTGCTCAATGTAAAAAAAAAAGAAAAAAAAAAAGTGCTCAATGTAAATTATCGATCGACTACAAAATACCGACTCTGCTGACGCTATTCAGTCTTTCAGGACTGCCGTTGAAGATGATTAAGGCCATGATAGTTCATCAGTACTGATCAAAGAATACAGAACCAATTGAAATCGGTTGGCAAATATACAAATAACAAATAACGGCATGGCAACAGTGTATACTGTGGGGAAAACGGCTAAAAGAAAACTAAAACAAGAACTTTAAAAGCAATTGATATGATCAAGGGTGGCGATTCAACTCGGCAGTCGACGCACTGACTTTACGCTTGGATATATTTTGTTTTAGATGTACTTTCTTTTAGTTTTAGAGAGTTTTAAAGTACAAAGAAGGGTAAAAATTGACGCATATTCTGTCCAAACTATTTCCTGATTTTGAAGGTCATTTACGTTTCGATATACGCGATTGAAGATGTATGGCCAAGACCAAGGACCTCACATATTGTTTCGAGAAAGGAGTGCCAAGCCCATAGTCAGTGGACAACTCCAAGGGAAAACAAGATTCAGTTCGAGATAGCTAGAAATTCGAAGTTCCAATTGTTCGAGACTTATATAAAAATATTAATGACCGTGAATCTACTGTACCTCAATCAATAAAGATGGTATATGTTCTGTGAGCTCGTCTTGTTCTGGTCAATTTGTTAGCAGTCGCAGCCACCAGCATATTACCATATTATAGAGGAAGTATTAATTCCTGAATAGAAAGCTAAACGACCTAAACATCTGTTTAATAACAGACCGATTTGCATCAATTTGACATTAAAAGGTCGAGATAAAAGCAGACTTGTAACAATTTTAAGAAAAAAAACACAACGCTTTTTAGTTTTGACCAATACATGTTTCGACAGAAACTTCTGTCATCGTCAGTTGTACAATGTACACCTATTATTCACACCGTATATAAGTTCAATTTAAGGACGGTGCCTCCTATTGTTACTGCGCATACGTTCTGCGCATAATTTCTCGCATCATTAGCGCGCGCTCGAGCGCGCGCACATACAGAACATTGCAAAATCTCTTTAAGGCTAAGCTCGGCAGGGAAATATATGGTCGTTTTCTTCATATAACTTACAAAAACGCGTGGTGACCCCTACTTTTTATGTTATAAAATGGAAGCGGTAAGCCTATTAAACATATGATTAATTTTTGTTGTGTGGCAAAAGTTATTTAGACTGTATTTTTTGGTATACCAGAGGAGAGCTGTCAGGGTTGATAATGGCCACGTTGCGATGATTTTTAATTAAAAAACACATAAACAGTAGTTTTATATTACCATTGTTAAGTATTTTAAAGCTTTTTTATATTTATTGTTGCTTTCGTGTTTGTCAAGGCAAATTCAAAGGGAATCTGCGAAAAAATATGTTTTTTCTTTTTTTTCCGGAAAATGCTATTTCAGCATTTTTTTCCAGATTGAAGCTTGATTATCTCTGAAAAAATCCGTGGTTACCCCCAATTTTCTTTTTGAAATCCAATAGCCTTGCTAAGATCTGCTTTTCCCGCATAGTCATAAACCGCGCAAAAATACTTTGGTATTACATTAGGAGGCACCGTCCTTAACGAGCATTGTACAACTGACGATGACAGAAGTTTCTGTCGAAACATGTATTGGTCAAAACTCAAAAGCGTTGTGTGTTTTTTCTTAAAAAAACATTAAAAGGTATAGTTTCAATAAATTCATTTTCCGTTTTGTCTCTACCCTGACATGCAATCATAGTTCCTGAGTTTAATGAACTATATAATTTTATGTATAATTTGTCTTGTTCTGTTAGAAACTGCAAGCAAATGTAATTTTTCACGTTGTTATTGTATTATAGCTGTGCGTTGGTTGGTATGTAGATTATGTAATCCTTTCTATTTTCCGCTGGTGTGCAGGTTACGTAATCATGTTACAGATTGAATATTTAAGCAGTTTGCAGTTAGGAGTTGTCATTCGACGGCATCTTTGTTTTGATCCGTTTCAATTACGTAAATTTACTTTAGTACATTAGTTTATATGTGCTGTATTACTAATGATATTAGTAAAAACACCGTTTATGTCTGATCAATAAACGAGATGCCCCCTCCTATACCATGGTCTGGTTTTGTTACTTATACTAAGTTAGAAATTATTTGTTGTCGTTTCACTGCAGAGTGATTAGACAACAATGGTAAATAGTGTGTATGCAATCACGGGGACCACTTGCAAATTGCAAGCTAGCAAAGAAAACCGTGTTTTTTTAGTAATACACGTATCAGCTCTCGTTTTACGTCATGTTTTTAAACAATAGGAAGGCTAGCTAATTTGAAGCGTTCTTTAACTTATCGGTCTTGTAAAATTTCAGGATTGCCAGGACTGAAAACAGCCATAAAACAACTGTTTAGGCCCCGGAATGAGGACTTAGCTTTGACGGATGCAGACGGCTCGAAAAATCGCATTTTGATGGGAGGGCGGTCACCTTATTCTCACTTATTTTCGCGACTTAAATTTCTCGGTTTTCGCGAGGTATAGCAAAAAAACGCGAAAATAAAGACGATATTTTCGCAACATTTTAAAGCCTTTGAGCCCTTTTTTCTCTGAAATCGCGAAAATAAAGCCTCGCGAAATGCGGATCTGTCGATTTCGCGAAATTAATTATGCGCGAAAATTAGTGAGAATAAGGTATATGTTTTAGGCCATTTGACAGTCTCGACAGTCTCTGTTTTAATTTGAAATTGATCAAGCGATACCGCCAAAAAGGACTCTAGATAGATAGATAGATAGACTTTATTTAATGTGGACAATACACTTAGCTATAGGTAAAAACACAGCTAATTTACAGGTAATGCCACGATTTAAAAAAAAAATTATAAAGTATAAAAATTAATACATATACACAGTTAAATTGATTAAAAAGACAAAGATAATGTGGTATAATTAAAAATGTCTAACAACATGACAGGCTCGGTTTAAATCCCGTGTAGACCCGCGGCAGTTTCTTAAACGCTGTCCAAAACACTAATCGGTCCGAAGAATTCAAACCCGTTTCTAGCATATTTGCCGGGCTGTTTGGTACGTTTTTGTCGACAACTCGACATCGGGGTAGTATTAAAAACGAGGTATATGGGATCAGGGATCAAAGGTGTGCAAAGGGGTGGGATCTGGGATCATAGCCCCGGGATCTGGATCACAAGCCGTGGGATTGGGATCAGCAGTGTTTAAAGACGTTTTAATGGAATCAGGGATCAAGCTGTCCTGGCAAAAATCAAAATTCCCATCACTTTTGGGATCAGGGATCAAATTTTAGGCTAAAAAAAAAATGGGATCTGTACAGCTCCGCAAATGATCCCGGGACCGAAAATGATCCCCGACCGCAAATGATCCCGAACCGCAAATGATCCCCAGAGTGGACCGCAAATGATCCAGCTAAAAATTGAGGAATGGCGTGGACGGTGGACCCGATTTTTTTTCCCTTTTGAATATCTTTCCCAAGAACTGAAAGCGTGCACGCTAGACATTTTTATCTAGTTACCTGGTTACTAATGACGGAAGTGATCGATTTTTTTTTCATGCATTGATGCAGATTAATTTTAGTAAAAAAATAAATTCAAAATCATTGAACTAACGCGAGATATCAGTAAAAATAGTTAATTCGAGAATGTGTTTTTTTGGTTTTCGCGGTAAAATTAATCCTCGTCTAGAATTATTGCAGACTTACACAAGAGTTAACACCGCATGTTATATTGTTTTCGCGTCACCAAGATTCATTTATCTAATTCTGCGCCATAAAACAAGCTAAACATGGAAATTGACACCCGTTACAGCAAACTACTTCACGAAATCGGCAAGTAACATTTCCGGGTGAATTCTATTTCATGCTGTTTTGGCGGTATGACTGCATGATGAAGTAGGCTCCTAAAATAAAACAAGAGGAGAACTCTAAGAACTCTCATCGGGACAGCCATAAGGTGGCCGCTTATATTGACAATAGTTTCGGTACTTTGATAACGGCCGCTTAAAACTGAAAGCGCGGTTGCTGTCGCCCGGTGATTGACATCCGATCTCGAAATCAAAGGTCATCTGAACCGTCAAGGTGTGTCACCTCGGTTATCAATGTCATGCGAGGTAGCTGCTTCTCCCATGTGCTTCCAGTGTGAAAATGGCTAAATTGCTCCTTCTCGTGCTAACATTTGCATTATTGAGAGTGATTTTAGGAGCCTAGTATGGGCGGCCGTTACCGCCAAAAATACAAACATTGCAAACGACTCAGAATAAACAGAAATGGTTTCAATTGTCTTTTGTAAGTTGGTATAGATGATCAAGAAATAATGTAGTTAAAATGTAGTTGGACAGGTTGTCTTTCGTGGAATGGAATACTCAACCAAATGGTTTAGACAGTTTAGAAACTGTATAGTCGCCATTGTCGAAACGGTTCAATAAAGACACAAATGATCAAGTCTAAATGTAAATAGTTCAGCTTCCTTTTGTAAAACCACACAGACTAAGTAGAATTGGTGAAAGTGAATGAAAACCGGTCTAATGTCCAATGTTAAAACGACAAAGTGAAGTCTCAAATGGTTCAGCGTAATGTGAGATGATTTAGTACAATACCAAACGGTCTAACGTAGTGTGAAATGGTTTAACCTACCGACAAATGGTTAATCGTTAAATAAATGGTTAATAAAAAAAAAATCAGATCCACCGTCCACGCCATTCCTCAATTTTTAGCGGGATCATTTGCGGTCCACTCTGGGGATCATTTGCGGTTCGGGATCATTTGCGGTCCAATTTGGGGATCATTTGCGGTCGGGGATCATTTGCGGTCCCGGGATCATTTGCGGAGCTGTACAGTACCTTTTTGCAGCACAGACCCAGCAAAATTTTGCGAAACGCTTCTCGGAACAGATAATGTCCAAGGACAAATATCCGAGCATATTTCCTCGCCAAATGGAGGCTATTGTTTATATATATGTAATTTTGTATGCGCGCGGTAAAATGTTCAAGTCAGTTGTTGAAATAAAAGTGGAAGAGTATTTTTTTTAGTTCGGTTGTTGAATAATAAAAACAATTATCCTGCTCAATCTTGCGGAATATCGCTTTGATTTTAGCCAACTCGGCCTACGGTGGCCTTCGGCCTCGTCGGCTAAGTATCAGGCGATTGTTTTAAATATATACTTAAAAGTATATCAAATTTTTATATTGAAATTACAAGAGATTATGCACAGTCTGATTTCCATATAAAAAACAGTTATTATTATTTTATTTTTTTTTCTATATTTTTTCTGATTTTCCAAATAAGAACCTGTTTCAATTTTTAGGCTCAACAGGTTCTTATATAACGGGTTCTTAATCACTAGTGTAACGATAGATGGATGTAGAACCAAGCAGTAAAATTGAACTCGACTTTAATTTGTAACAGCGAGCTACGGGCGAGAAACCGTTAACGCTCGAAATGCGAAAACACCGAATATATAACTACACGTGTCAAGATTAACAATACACAATATAACAATACACATCGTCACAACTAGGTTCTTATACGCGGGTGTTTACTGTACTTACTTGCTTATTGTTCCTTCGCAATTTTGGATTGATAAACAGTGTAGAAAGCAATTTTCGCCAATTCGAAGCTTCGAGAACAATTGCAAGAGGAATTAATTGCTCGAAACTCGCGCGGTTTGCGCGAATCCCTAACAAGAGAGCCTGGCCGCCCCGGAGGGGGGAGGGGGTGGGGGGTACTCACAATAATGGACTATACGGGGAGGCTCCGCCCGAAAGGGGTACCTTTTCACACTGGAGGCATATAAAAGGGTAGGGATTTCACGAGTTGGAGTATAGAAAAGGGTAGGGATTTCACGAGTTGGGGTATAGAAAAGGATAGGGAAAGTCATTTAGGTATGAGGTGGACTGCAGGTTTGAAGTTCTTAGCCATCGTAAGACAACTTCCTTCCACTTCCTTCTGGGGATATATATTGTTCATTAAGTTCATTCCAAGGGTATAGAAAAGGGATGCAGTATTCCTACTGTAGCTAGGTATGTGAAAGGGGTACCATTTTCATAATTTCTATGGAAGGTATATGAAAGGGGTACCTTTTCTGTCAAAAATGATATATAAAAGGGTAAAGGGTTGGACCTGTGGGCGGAGCCTCCCCGTATAAAACGTTTTGAGTACCCACCCCCGGGCTGGCCGCAGATCCCGTTTTCAAGTTATTTTCACGATGCGTGTGTATTTCCCGTGGGGGTACCAAATTGGCTGTTGACCAATTACGACGGCGAATATTGGTCCCTTGGGAGTTCTGAAAACCAGTTTCGAAAAGCTGGAGAGACATTATGAGACATTATTATCACAAAGCTTCGTTTCCTTTGCGGTGCAGATGAATTGTCGAAATTTATTTTCAGGCGTATGAAAAAATGTTTTTGTTCGTTTAGCATTTCCTTTGCACTGCTTATCAAGCAAAGGTGTCTTTCTTTACTACTAAAGACAATCAATTATATGAACCTTTAAATTTGACCGAATTTGCTTATTGTGTCTATGGTGACTACCTAAACGTCCGCTTTGATTAGTGGTTATTTCACGTCCCTCTGCATAATGTTTAACAATTATTGGATAAGGTTGAGCATCAAGGCCGAGGTTTGAATATCGGCCGAAGCCGAAGGCTGAGGCGGATAACACAAATCTAAAAAGTCCCTCTTCTCCACTCACAGACACACACACACACACACACACACACACCCATGCAACCAAGCAAAGGGTACCAATCCTTCAATTAATGTCTATCAGGTACAGCAATGAATTTATACAAATAACCTTGGGGTTGGAGAAGGTTTCTGAGTTTATAGAGATCAGACATAAATCTATGCGGAATTTCACCAAGAAGAAGGAAGATCCATGAGTGATAATCTTAAAAAAATCAAATGCGCTGTCATTTGTGCATAGGTTGACGTTATCAGTTAAGATTAATCAGCATGTCCAACCAATTGTCATTGGGTCTATGGATAAATAATGGTTGCTTTGACAACGAAAACTAACCTCCCCCTCGAGAAAATGGCGTATTTTGGGCGAGCGAGCGCTGAATATTCCATCGAGTGTTTATAAGCCACCATCTTGGATTAGGAAAACCAAGCCCACAAACCGCCTGCATTACAGGCTAGAAAACGCCGTCACTAACGGCATGCCCATTTGTTGCTACTTTTGAAGCAACAAATCTACTTGTTTGTTTTGTTCTCGTTTTTGAATGAAGTTAGCAGTGAGCATGGATCGCATGATCCATATGCAGTGAGGAATAAAAAGTACCTTTCTAAACGAACTGTTACCTCTTCCGCGCGCATGCGCTATAGCTACTTGAGAGATCTTGCCATAAGCCACCAGAATAATGATGAGTGGGATGAAGAAGAAGACCGCTGCTAGTATTACACCATAAAGCTCGTCCATTAATTCCTTCATCGTCCCAGCCAATATCGCTAGAATCCATGCAACGCAGCTTATGGCTATGACCACATCTGTGAAAAGAAAAGGAAAGGAAACGTTAGTTTTGTTATTTCCTGTGTTTAATCCGCCATTCTTTGAATACCGGAAAAAGCGAGAAGACCTTCACATATACAGAGACCGTAACCGAACAGAGTCTCAAGGGGGTTTAGGGAACCATCATATCACTGAGTTTAGGGCACCAAGGGGGTTCAGAATAGATACGCCAATACACATACAAGTAGTGATCAGCCGAGCATTTACAGGGATAAGCTTGGGCTCTGCACGCATGCTCTAGGGTCTTTCTTACGTTTGCGTGACATTAACGTTAACCAGGCTTACAGGCAGTATGGAACACGGTTTCACTGTTAATTGCCTATTCATTTATATAATTTATAAGGTGGGTCGAATTGCTTGATACGGCTTGGCTGTGGCTCCATCGTTTTTAAACGTTTTCGCAATCGTCACTTGAAACTTAAATTAAACTGACTTACGTCTTCTGATGTTACGATGTTTTATCGGCCAAACTAAGGCGTAACATCTCTCCAAAGTAACAGCTGTCAGATGTAGAATAGAGGACACCACAAAGATGACATCAAACATTTTATAGAACTTAAGGACTGATCTCACGACGTTATAGTACATGAGTATATACACCCATAGCGGCACAGTGATTAATCCAACCAACATGTCAGCAATTGCTAACGACATCAACAGTAAATTAGTTGCTGTGCGCAGTCTTCTATTGACGCGGAATGCACCAATCACAAGCGAGTTACCAAACACGATCATGGTGGCATCATACAATAGAAGACAACATACACGATATCTTCAGTGGTCATTTGGCGAGGAGAACCAACCATATGCATTAGGCCCAGGCCCCGTACCGTTTGTGTTGTTTGTTAGGTTCCAGGATGTAGTGTTGTCGTCCATTGTTGGTCCAATGTTCCCTGTCGACGTCAAATTATAGAAAAAAACTCGTAAAATTTGCATTCTCGTCCCCAGACCTTCGCTGCTTTTCTTGACTACGCAAGCGCAAAAGAGAAGAGCTCTGGGGTGACACAGCGGCAAAATGACTGCGCGTGCGCCAACCTGCTCACTCATTTCCATACAAACATAATGGCGGCAATTCAAAATTCCCGGAATTTGTTTTCATTTCGCGTGGATAAGGCCGTCACGGAACAGATAAGGTTTTTACCTTGAAAACAATTCCGAGAGAGACTCTTCTTTCACATATCTTTTTTAGCAAACTAATTATCTTTTCCACAATAGTGAATTTATCGCTTGAAGTCGAGCGATCGTAAGTGAAACATGAACTCTTTGAGCTATGTTTTCGTGTTTCACTTACGATCGCTCGACTTCGAGCGATAAATTCACTATTGTGGAAAAGATAATTAGTTTGCTAAAAAAGATATGTGAAAGAAGAGTCTCTCTCGGAATTGTTTTCAAGGTAAAAACCTTATCTGTTCCGTGACGGCCTTATCCACGCGAAATGAAAACAAATTCCGGGAATTTTGAATTGCCGCCATTATGTTTGTATGGAAATGAGGCGAGCAGGTTGGCGCACGCGCACTCATTTTGCCGCTGTGTCCTCTGGGGTCGAGATTGGTAAAATTTGGTGATTTGTTAAAAACGTTGGCAGTCCGCGCGAGTACCCCCAAAGTCTGAATCGTCGCCATTTGGCGCTTGCAATATCCAATATCCGTTGATGTAAAAAAAAAAAAAAAAAAAAAAAAAGTAATTTAGAATCTTTAAGTCAGTTAGGTAAAGTTTTCCTTTCTACTTATTTCGACATGTAATGACTTAAGCTGTCGTAGCTAATCAGTCAAAGTCCACATTAAATTGCTTTAATCTTGAGCTTGTCATCCTTGTTCCGTTAACGTAGTCGCAGCCACTCGTCATGATCAACAATAATTAATTCACAAAATAAAGTTACGTTAAACACCACGCAACTGCCTGCAGCTGTGTATTGACATTACTCTGAATGACATACGAACGTTATCACGGACGATGGTATTGCCAATGTCAGTTAGTGATTCCTGTGAGAACATTGTCTAGTACGTACCGTCTCCAGAGCCTTAGGAAATGGCATTTAGAATGTTTAGATAAAGTTTCATTGAAGTTTTCCTTTCTGTCGTAGCTAATCGGTCAGAATCTACATTAAATTGCCTAAATCCGAGCTTGTCTTTTTCCGCGTGAGCAAAGTGGCAGCCACTTACTAGTCATGATCAGCAAGAATTAATTCCCAAAAGAAAGTTATACGCAGCTGCCTGCAATGTTAACATGGATTTTTATCTTGGACGATGGTACTAGTACCCATAGCCCGAAATTATTGTAAAACAATGAAGACGCGTACGTCTAAGGGCAGTTTCAACGAGTGTAGAGCGAGGAATTAAGATAGCCGTTGAATCTCCTGCAGTGATATAAAACGTTACAAGGTTTGGACTGCTTATTATATAATATTCCGTATTGTCGACACTGTTACCGTAAGATGTTACTTTCTTATTCAACCAAATGTGTTGAAATTATAACAATGTTCACTCGGCCATGCGAAAATCGGTATAACTGAAACCTGAGGTCTATAACTATACCTCTGCTGACTGATGTGGGAGCCGTGTTGGACTCTGGATCGCATGATCCGGGCTCGAGCGCTCAGTGCATGGTCAGGGTCACTGTGTTGTGTTCAGGTTGGGCAAAACAGTGCCACTCTCTTCAGTGCGCGTACACCGACGAAATTTTTACTGGGGCAACCTGACAAAATTCCGGGGCTAACCTTCCCATACAGGAGGAATAACAATGTCCCTGAGTCACTTCATGCTACGGAAACCGGTATAAGCTCCGATCCGACGTCGTGGGCCACTTTCTTCACTGGGACCGTGCCGTTGACTGGTGAGATGATTAAAGATATTTCATACTGATCAAAGCCGTATGAAACAGAACCAAATTATCGATCATTGGCAAATATACGGTTTGTGTTTCATACGCAAGGCAACAGTATACATTGTGCCGGGGGCAAAACTAAACTGAGAAAACTAAAACTTAACAAATAAAGGGTGGCGATTCAACAGTTGACGCAAACGTTGCGCTTGATAGACGCATTTCTTTTAGTTTTAAAGATTTTTCAATCTTCAAATTTGTGTCCATTTTTACCCTTCTTTGTAGTAAAAAGTAGTACAGTGGAACCCCGCCCTACTACCACCCTGTTATTAGACTTATTACGACCACTTTTTTGTGGCCCGAACAAAAGGCCACTCATATTCTTATCTGAAAACCCCGTTAATCAGACGTATTACACAGAAGAGTAAAAATGGACGCAAATTTTGTCGCGAAATAATTTCCTGATTTTGGAAGACTGGTGTCCCATATACTGATTCGAGATAAGAAGTGACTTCAAGATGTAGACCGAGATCTAGGGCCTTTGTTCGAGAAAGCCGAGTGCCAGGCCCATAGTAAGTGTAAAAGCAGTGGACAAATCCGAGGGAAAACAAGATTCAGTTCGAAATAGCGAGAACAAATTCCAGGATCGGCCAGTGGTTTTGGGTATATGTACATTTTTTTTAAATTGTGAATACGGTATTTTCACGCTGAAATTATATGGTTATTTGGTATATGGAAATCAATAGACATCAAGTTGAAAGTAAAATCTATTTCATTTGATCCTCGACCAAGAGAAAATGTTATCTTTTGCGGTGTTTTAATTTTGGATATATTGGGTAGTTTTTTAGGTATACCTGGTATATAACTACCCGGCCCCGGCAGTTGTTCAAGAAATCTGAGAGATTCGATAAAAGACAGAAAGAATCTACTGTACCTTGGTGGTCAGTAGGTGATCTTGCATGAGCTCGTCTCTATCTTGCCGCTCTTCCGCGTAGTTTGTAGTCACAGCATATTAAAAAGGAAGTTTTAAACATCTGTCGAACTGGATTTGCATGATTTAGACATTTTATGTTATAGTCGCAATAAAACGTTTCAGTTCTGTCTCTACCTTGACATAACATAATGGCCCTTTCAGCTCGTCTCAATTTTTATGTTTGATTAACAATACAGTTATATAGCCATTTCAGGCACAAGCTGCAAAACTTGATGATTTCTTGACCTCCTTATACTTTTTATTAATTGGCAACAATATACTAAGCAGTTCAATTCGGTCCGTGATCATACTCGCGACATCAATTCGGAATACCGCTTCGTTTCGGCTACAGCCAACAACAATAAAACAAATCGACGTTTGAAAATCGAGTAGATCAGATCGGCCTATTCCGCGCCTAAACAGTTTCACGGCTGTTTTGCAATAAATTGGAAAAGACCGAGAAGAGAACACTGTACATATAAACGCGACTGAGAAACTCAAACCGTTTTCGCTGCCTCTGACTGAGGCCCCGTCCACACAAGCGTTTTCGTTTGAAAACGCATACTTTTCGATGCGTTTTCGCCTATGATCCATACTACAACGATCGAAAACGCTGATCGTTTTCATCGCAAACGTAAACATTTGTCCAGAGTGAAAACATCGAAAACGGAGCCTTATCGTATTAGTGCATGTGGACAGCAAAAACGGAGGCTTTCGAAAACGCTGACGTCATTCAAATCACGTGAACTGCCACAAACATATTCCTATTATTAGCTCCTCCTCGGATATAAGCCGGAATCCTTTTCTTCTTTTTTTCCCTTACTAACTTCTAAACTTCTACAACTCTCTGATGAATTGAACAATATATTGCCCTTTGGTGCCCGTATTAACCGTGTTCCACTGTATATGATATATACTCGCGCTTAACAAATCGGAATCCCGCTTCACGGTGATTACAGACCGAATTGGACGACACTTCTTAGTCCTGTTACCTATAACAAAATTTGTCAAAAAACAACAACAATAACAACAACCAAAAGTTTATTTCATTTGTTTTGGTGAATAAAAGGAGGACAACGGTGAGTCCATGAGAAAAGGAACCCATTCAAGTGCAACTGTCAAGCTTATTACGCGAGTAAATGACGCGAAATATCCAATAACACAGGCGGGTAAACTGTAGCCTGCTAATAACCAATCGGATTCTAGAATTTCCAGAATTCAAAGTTATAATTACAATAATTAAGGCCGAGTTCCAAGATAGACCAGCTGTCGCCATAATAGTAGTAAAATACCGTATAAAACAGTGAACAAGATATAATGACAGGAACCGACTTGTCGTTAGAATTAATACCTCTTAGGGGTGAAAATGAATTCGCACACTGGTACATGGACCTTTTTATTTCCGACGATCGCCTCCGTATAAGTCCTCCCCCCCCCCCACCCCCCCCCCCCCCCCCCCACACACACCAGGCCAAGAACCCCCAATCCCCCAATCCCCCAACACCGCCCTTCTACATGAAGTACAGGTTAATCAACTGATGACACACTCATTATCATAATGGATTATACTGCATCACGTTTATTTTCCTTACATAAAAATTTGTTATGCGCCTCGTATATAAAACATGTATTCCTGGTCCTTTCAATGATAAGTCGCGCGTGTGATTCACGTTACGCGGTCGTGTGTAACTGTACAATTGTCTAAATAGTGTCACGTGCACATTGTTAAAACACCAGGAATTAAGCTACTTATTTGTATTATTATTTACACTGCGACTTTAATCCAGTCCCTTGATAAATATTTCAGCATTTTCCTAAATCTTAAATCTTCACATTTTGCTCTATGCTTGACAGTATTTATTCGTAAATTCATCAAATGATGACATAATAGTTAACTAACTGGTCTGATCTGACTCGATTGTCATTGGCTAGTGCTAGCTTGTTCCAGGTGGTGCCTGGCAACGAGGAAATAGCGCTGGCCAAAGGGAAACGACAAGCTGACAAAACCCCCCGGGGGGGGGACTCCCATATAAAAGTGATGGGGGTGATCGCAGTACCTTTTAGGGGTTAAAATTCGTGGTTTGGTACCGACGATCACCCCCGTCACTTTTTTTTAAATTAAAAATTGGAGCCCGTCACAAGAAAGATCACATTAAAATTAGTCAGTTTACCAAGTTTGAGGTTGTTTCGTTAGATTGCAACCATGTAGAAGGCTTTCAAAAATCAGAAAAATTAGAGACTGTATGGATTTGGCGGACGCCAACTCTGAATTAGAGACGTTTCTATGGAATTTGGGCGACCTTTGACAGCTCACAGCCTGGTTACTATGTAATGTAACATAACCAAACTTGGTGAACTTACTTGTTTTCATGCGATCTTTCTGGTGATGGGATTAATTTTTTAATATGACGTAATTTGAACAATAAGTAAACTAGTGCCCAGTCCCTTTTTGAACTTCGGAACGGGCAATTAGGATAACTGTAATCGATCATAGACTACGCGCAGCTCTTTCTTTTCCTCAAGCCCGAGCCAAACGAGGATGAGAGTTGTCAGTTGAGAATTCAAACTCTCACTCTTTGGCCTGAAACTCTCATGCACTCTCAGCGACTCTCGTGCATTCTCATCAAATTTGAACCTGTTCAAATTTGTCTTGAGAGTCGTCGAGTTTTCTCTCGTTTGTCCCACGCTTGATGATAGTCAATGATAGTCGAAGAAAACTCTCGTGACCTCGTTTGGCCCGGGTAATTAGCTAATTATTACTTTTTGGCTCGCGCAAAGGAAGGATCTGAGGAAAAAAGACCGACTGCTCGTAGTCTATAGTCAAGCTATATTATGGCTAGCTAATGACAGCCTATAGTCAGATTATAGCCAGGCTATAAGACGGCATGCTACCAGGACAGGCTATAGACAGGCTATAGTCAGGCTAGCTATAGTCAGGCTATAGGACAAGAGGTTAATTTGCTAGCATTGCAGCTTGCAGCTGCCTGCATTTATAACTAAGTTGCATTCAAGTGTAATCATCATCACAGCCAGCAAGCCATTTCAAAATTAAAGACACGCAGGTTTGTCTTGAGTACACCCTTGGGTACTTACACCCTTGGCCATGGATCATAAAACGATCCATGCTTTGACCTTACTAAGAAAACGAAGATCGTAATTTCTGTTTGAGGCTGTCTGTTTCACCACTTGAGCGAATAAATATTTCAGACAGTGAGCGTTTTCTGTCAAAAGGTGCCAGACTAGAAACTTTTTTGGATTCTTCTTCGTCTTTTTCTAGGCTGTTTGAAGCTGTAAAATGAACGCGGGTTTTTCCATTCTGCATGGAACCCTTCGCGACCTTCGGAGAACTTTTATGTAAAGAGTTATTTGACACGTTGTCGTTATAGTCCTGGTCTGGTATCGCTTGATCAATAGGGTAGATACCAGTTTCCGTTTGATCGTCTTCGAAGGCAGGGTTACAAAGCTCTGCTGAAAAGGCGGTGACATCATCGGATGAAGAAGTCCAGAGATTGGTGGTCGATGTAAAATCGACTGCAGGAAGGCTGTGAAATGCATCTACGTTCAGCGCTAGCAAGCCATCCGCTAAACTCTTCTTGGTGAACTTCAGTTTGACTGGTTTGCTGCGCCCACTCTGTATCGCTTTGCGGTAGCTTTCCCGCATATCAAACATTCCCGAAGGCAACTGAGGCGGGTAGATGACCGATCGTGAGTTTTCAAAGCTTGATTCGCGTCGCATCTTAGCTCGCACGGTGCGCCCGTGTGCGCTCTGGCTGTAGTTTGATAGCCGTACTTTTTTGCAGCACAGACCCAGCAAAATTTTGCGGAACGCTCGCCGAAAGTCCTTATTGCGCAGGCCATAAATGATAGGGTTACAAACGGAATTCCCATACTGGAGCCATTTGTTTATCTTTAGAACTACTGGTGGCAATTTCCCGAGCCCTTTACATCCAGGCGTCATCCACATTTTGTGCCCACACACGGAAAACGCGAAATTGAGGGCGAAAAAAGGCGTCCAGCAGATGATAAAAAGTCCGATGACTACAGCCACTGTTGTAGCAATACGCAGATCCTGAAATTAATAAAACAAAATGAAACACGTTGGTCGGCGGCCTACAGGCTGCTGCAAACTATGTTATAACTGATGCCAGGAACATAGTACACAGCTATGTATACCAAATAGAAAACGTTTTCCGTGTTTACATAGAGTTATGGTAACACGCGTACGAGTGAAGTTTGGGAGAACGAGAAATGCTGTCTTTCCGCATCAATTTCGAGTTCTCCCAAACTTTCACGAGTGTTATCATAACTCTATGGAAGCAAGGGAAAACGTTTTCTACTGTTTTTTATGAAATAAAAGCACGAAGCAATTTTCTATGTTTCCATAGAGTTATGGTAAATGGTTTTGAGCCAATCAGAGCGCGCGCAGTATCTTGTTTATTTTATAAAATGCTTTCGAGTGAAATACCCCAGGAGTGACTTGATTTTTCAGTATACACACGAGTGGTATAATCACGGTATACCAAGAGAAAGTATCGCATAACTATTTTATCCCATGCCTCTTTTAGCACTACGTATACTTGTACATTGAGCTTTATATCTAGACTAGCTATTTTCCGACTATTTCTGACGACTTTCCGAAGACTTAATCGATCGTTTCCGATCATTTTCTAAGCATTTCAATATATTGCCGAAGATTTCCGAGGAAGATACGAAGTTGGTGGCGATGCTGTACAAGGTTGTTCTAACTTTTTAAGTCTGTGGATGAAACCCAAGTGTGAGACCATTCAAATGAAAGCTAGCAGTATTTTCATGTGGTACTCAGTGTTTTGTCGATTTCTCCAGCCTGCGAATTAGCACAGAGAACTCGACACACTCATGACACCGGAGAAGTATTCGGACTTCCTCGTCGAGCGCAATATGTTTTCTGGAATGAAGTTAACAATAAAGTCGCAATACAGTCAAATCTCTATTAAGTGGTCACCCTCGGGAAATAGCCAACTGACCGCTTGATAGAGGTGACCGCTTAATAGAGGTGTTCTAAAATTTCCAATTTAAAATTTAAAGCTAAAATTTACCCACACAAGCCTATTAGCCCAAACAATATAGCATTCTTATACGCTGATTACATATCAATATGTTGTGTTTGACGAGCTCAGTCTTAAAAGAAACTGGACGTGCTCCGCTTATATATCGTCGTGTCAAAATATCGCATTGTAATCTAACTAGGTGACCGTTTAGTAGAGGTGAAATACAATAAAATTAGCCAATTACTGAAGTCTAAAACGGTGACCGCGTCCTCTTAATAGAGGTGACCGCTTAATAGAGGTCAAGTTTACAGTAAGTATGGGGAGCGATTTCCGGGAATTTGATAAGTGACCGCTTAATAGAGGGTGACCGCTTAACAGAGGGCCGCTTAATAGAGGTTTGACTGTAGTACCTTTTTAAACGAGTGGACTCCTCTTCCGCGAGCATGTGCTCTTGCTATTTGAAATATCGTCCCATAAGCTCCCAGAATAATGGTGAGTGGTACAAAGAAGAAGGCCACTGTTACTATTACACCATAAAACTTTTTATCCTTCATGTCCAAGAATTCTACCATCGTCCCAGCTATTGTCGATAAAACCCACACAAGGAAGATTATGGCTAAGACCACCCCTGCAAACAAATGAAGAAATTCATATCAAGTAAGGAATTCATATCAATGTTCGTTTTCTGTCTGCGCAGTCCCACACTAAAATAAGCGAAAATACACCCAAGTACACTAAGGCCAACTAACTGATGAAGGGCTAAGCCCGAAACAATTTTTGGCACTTGTATCTTATTTTATTGTAAATTTATTTTGCCTTCAACAAGTGTCACCAAGGTGTCACACAGCCACTTTTTTTATTTTTTTTCCATTTTTAAATTATAGTATAACCTCCCATAAGCGGACACTCTTGGGACCAGACAAAAAGTGCCCACTTGCGAGAGGTGTCCGCTTATGGGAGGTTAAAAATATAGCGTTTTTATGTGGCTGGGACCATGACAAGTGTCCGCTTACAGGAAGTGTCCTTTAGCGGAGGTTCCACTGTAGGGCAAATTGTGAGATGGTAGTTAGTTCCTCTCAAACTGTAATTATGACGTTTTATTACAGTACGACTACATAACTGAGGGCCACTTGGAGAACAAAGACCAACAAAAACCAAACTACCTTGCAGAATGGAAGCAAAGAATTCCACCATCATTGTTTTGGTGCATTATAACGTTTTAACTTGGAAAAAAGTTGAACTTCTGTATTCTGCTCTGTAATTTGTGATTTGTTTTCACTGTCTAAGTGGCCCCGGTTACAGTAGTCTCACTGTTAAATGCGAGCGGCTTCGTTTACGGAATAAACGTAGAGAATGAAGGCTCGATTTCCGCCGCTCTCTCTCGAGACGGGTTATCGTACCTCCCTATCTCGTACCCAGAGTCCACGGTCACCTCCGTCAGCGGTTGGTCGTCGCCAGGTGGAACTCTGGGGGAATGGAATTGTTCATCCCAGAAATCTGGGATAACGGTCACTTCCGCTGCTATTCTTGTTACACGAACAGCCAATCAAAAAATTCGATATTTATTCCATTCCCCCAAAGTCTAACCTGGCGACGACTACCGCTGACTGAGGAGACCGTCGACTCTGGTTACGAGATTGCGTTCCTCCCGGGGGAGGAGCGTGGGCTCATTTTCCCGGACAGCGGCTGGTAATCGAGCCTATAGAGAATGGTGACATACGTTTTCTGATGTTGCGATGTTTTATCGGACTGAGAAGGGCGTAACATCTCTCCAGACTAATGGCTGTGAGATTTAGTATCGAGGACACCCCACAGATGACATCGAAGATCATAAAGAACTTGTAAACTGTTCCTTTAAATTTGTAGGTTATGGATATATACACCCATAGCGGCAGCGATATTGTTCCAATCAACATGTCAGCGACTGCTAACGACATCAACAGTAAATTAGTTGTTGTGCGCAGTCGTCTATTGACGCGGAATGCACCAATCACAAGCGAGTTACCAAATACGATCATGGCGGCAAGGATGCAAAAGAAAACATCAGCGACTATATCCTCTGTTGTCATTTGCGGTAGGCCAGGTAGGCCAGGCCCCGCCGTACGGTTTCCGGGGCCGCTGTTTGTTACATTCTCTGCCATTGCTTTTCACGTCGTCTGCAGGAATAAATTAATGATTTACTTAGGTCGTCTGAAGGAATAAATTAATAATTTACGTAGATCGTCTGAAGGAATAAATTAATAATTTACGTAGGTCGTCTGAAGGAATAAATTAATAATTTCCTGAGGTCGTCTGAAGGAATAAGTGAATAATTAACTTGCGTCGTCTGTAGGAATACATTTATAATTTACTTAGATCGTCTGTAGGAATAAATTAATAATTCACTTAAATTAATTATAATTTACTAACGTTATAAGAAATCAATCAATCAATCACTCACTCACTCGATTGTATCAAAACAATTAGACCATATTCCGGGATTCCTTTTACCTCTGTTTCAAAACGAGTCTTGCTGCAAAAACGTTTCATTGAGTTTTACTCACGAGTTCATTTTCACGCAAATCAAACGCATTTTCATTTAAATGTTTTTCGCACCCGGCTCGAACATGCGCAAAGAAAATCAACTACCCAGGGAGGGGAGGGTGAGTGAAGCCACGATTCAACACCCCCTGATCAAGAGAATCCCTTGATGTGATAAATATAAACACCCCAAATATCTCAACCACTCAAACCTCCAAAATATTCCATATCATCAAACACAGAAAATATGTTTTTTTAACTTTGTCTCCCAAAGTACTTCTTGGAACACAAAGCCCCTCAAAAAATGAAGAAACTTTATCAACCCACCAAATACCATGATCAATTTCAGGAGCCCAAGTGAGGAAGCCTACTCCAGCTAGTGTCTACTTCAAGATTTTCAACGCTATGACTATAAAATGTATCGTGACATCGATCGATCCTCTTTGGTGGTGGGTTTGACGGCCCAAAAGATATCTCGGATTTTTGCGATGTACAAAAATAGTTTCAAATTGAAGGAAAGTTCAAAATAATTGTTTATTAAGGCACAAAAACACCAAAGAGGTAATCAGAAACCAAACAGGATTTAACAAGGATGGTTAAGGATGGAGAAGATTAAGACGGATTGCAAACGACAAGCTTGAAACATTTAGGATAAACTTTTCAAGATGCACAACTATGACTGAGTCTTGAAGCTCCGTTAGAGTGAAAAATAAAATCCTCCTTTGTGAACTCTGCTGTTTAAAATTTTGGCCCCCATCGAGAGAAGAAATGGTGCATGAAGCAAGTATCATTACAAATACTGACCTCTTTTTACCAAATATTGTCGTTCCGACCTCTATAAACCACTGACTGTTACAGCAACGTGGAACACATGATATTGAATGATCAGCATCTAATGTGTGATTTCTTTGTCGATACACTCAACATGTACTGTTAGTAGTTGTACAGTATTCGTTGGACATGTTGTACTCTACTGGACCTCGCCGATACCGGAGGTATCGATTGAGTCGTAGGTCGATTGAGTCTGGTTAAAAGAAGAGTGTTCGATTCTTATCATGCATGTTTGTCCGCGTACTGCCGCGGTTTTGCGCTATGACGCAATTTCTCGAATATGCTACTGTTAACCGCATTCGATTAGAAAACCTGAAATACATTCCAATCGGATCTGACTATATACGATAAATTATCAATCGTAATGGAATTGGAATCGAAAATAAATGCGCTTCTTCTTCCATAGTGACCGATATGTTTGAATACGTGTCCTGTTCTGTGTTGTGTTTGTTTGTTATATTATGTTATATGGTTACCGTATTTCGCTAATTTTCTGGCTAAAGTTCAACTAAATGACCAAAGGAAATCATAATCCGCCGATCGGTCCACAATTGCATCGTTTTGAAGTAAAACACGAACACAATTCCATCTTGTGTCTTAAGCCCAAGCCAAACGAGGATGAGAGTTGACAAGAGTTCAAATTCTTACTCTCGTTTGGCCTGAAACTCTGGAAACTCTCATGCACTCTCAACGACATTCGTGTACTCTCAGCGACTCTCATGCGCTCTCACCCAATTTGCACCTGTTCGACAACTCTCGCTCTCGTTTGATTGGCTCGTTGTGATGATAGTCGATGAGAGTTGGAGAAAACTCTCATCGCAGAGAGCCAACTGACTCTTGAGCAATTCGTACACTTGATCCTATTTTTGTATCTTCTTAATATAACCGAGCTAAAAGGTAATTTTGCCATAATATTTCACGAAAGATTGCTTGATAGAATTATTTTTCTATGGTCTTTGCGTCTAGTTTGCCGGGCTGTAGCGATCGCTAACCATCACACTGTCACCAAACTTTGAAAAAAAATGTTCGAGAAAGAAATCTAAACTAAAATAACATGAAATAAGGGATCGTAGCTAAGACGTAAAACAGAAATTGATCAAGGTCCTACAGGAGTTGTATTTCACGGAAATAGTCACACGTCTCATTCCTCTAATTAAATAATCTCCAACCACAAATTTGAAATTGCCAATAAGAAGCATGCACAAAATTCATTTCATAAAACAAAGCACGTGTGATGAGTTTTTTTTACCCGACTTTTTACCCCACCAAAACTGGATTTAACACATTTGATATACGTGACATGTGAACATCAAGTAAATATTCCGCTGCTTGTTATGTTTCTTGGAAGATAAGTCATTACAAATTAAACTGAAATACTGCGGTAGAGGATTTATCATTGCAAAAATGAAACAAACCACCAACCCCAATATATGTCGAACACGCAAGTAGGGGTGGCGAATGGTCTATAAAAAATAACGAATCTCGACAAATTAAGCCGAGTCTCGGAATCTCGGGCTCACCAGAAATAGGACGATCTCGGAGTCTCGAATTTTGAATCTCGCAAATGCAGCTTCTTGTATACTCTATTTTCTCAGAGTTTTGGATCACTGCGTCTCGGGCTCAGATTTTTGCAGCTCTAAGTCTCGGGCTCGGATTTTTAAACTAGGGTCTCGGCGTCTCGGCAAGTCTCGGATCTACCATTCGCCACCCCTGCAAGTCGTAGTTTCAGCTGTAGCTTTCGCGGTAAATTAGTTTATTAACAATACGTGCCTCGCATCAGTCATGGATTTATTGCAATCAAATTACAAATGGTAGAAATGTAATTGTACATGTACATGTTTCCGAACAATCGGCCAAAACATTAGGTTTCTATTCAGGGAAAAACTTGATTGAAAATCGCCGCCAACAATTACATACTGTACCAATAGAAAGTAAAAAGACGCAGATTTAATATCAACAAAAGCCAAAATTGTAACTTTCTTGTTATTGCTAAACTTATAGACTAATAAGGCTTGATTATTTTGTATGGTCTGACGTGACAGAACTAGTTACAAAACGAAGGGAGGTACTTACTCGATTTTTCTGTTTTTACGAGCATTCAAAATTCACTGATTGTAGAAATACATGGTGTAACAAATCGTGTCACCGCTTTTGTTATTGCGTGTTCCTGAATATAATTTACTCAGTTTCTAAAGCTCTGATATTGATTGGAAAATACAACACAACTAAGCGTTATTAACATACCTGGTTGCCGGCCGGGGTATAGCTTTATACTGGGCTAAGTCTCTTCTCAATGTTTTGATGAACAAGACCGCATCACATAAATAAGTAATATGCTGAGATCGGAAGTTAAATATCCCTGCCCCCAGGTGCCGTATACAGATCTATATCTAAGTGTCTTGTTCTGTGGCAGAGTTATTGCTACTGAAATACGTAACTCAAGTTCTTGCAGACTCTCAACTGTGACTGACAGCTCAATATATCTAATAAACTAAACCACTCAATCTATGTAATACGCGGAAAGATGATTTTAATATTTTTGTGTGTGTTTATATTAGCGAATTGGAGAATCTTCTTTCATTTCCTTAACAGCTGTCGCGCATACAATGTTTAACTCTCGTTAGCCGATTTGTTTGATTGAACAATTAGAAACGCAAACACGACATTTAATTTGACTACGCTGGTTTTCATTTCATCCCAAAAAATTACATTACCTTTGAACGAAAATACAATAATCCCATCACGGCAAAAATCGTGTTACGGCAACGAGATGTCGCTATCAAAATACACGCGTTCTCAGAAGAAACTACCTTATCTGGGCTAAAATTAAACTCTGTGACTCAACGCAGTTCAAATAATAAAAGTAATATATTGGGCGCTGATTTTGAACAATCAACTACTATTGGATAGATTTTATTCCAGGGACATCATCATTTTATATTCGTGCACTGAAAAATGACAAGTGTAGACTAGTGCCAAATCAACTCTTCGCGAAACTTATGCATGACAATATTTTTGACTTTATTGCCCGGTTATTGTATTATATATGTTGTGTTTGATGAATACAGAATGATAAAGATAATTGTTTTTCGTTTTTATCTCATCTCAGTTGACATCGGAAAGATGGTTTCCAGTCCCACAATTCAGTTCGCTCAACCGGCTAAATTTCTGGGCTCGATTACAATACAATGCCGGAAGGATGTCATCCAGTTGCCGGAAGGATATGATGTCATACAGCCGGAAATTACGTCTGCTCTCGCAGGCTAAGATCTCATACAGTTGCCGGAAGGATCTCATACAGTTGGTTCCATCCGAAACTTTCCCAAATGTTAGTGGCACGGTTGGATCAAAATATTTCCTGTTTTATGGAGAAAAATGATTTGGGTTTTTAAGTAAAGAGTTGTACTACTCACTGTAATCAAGAGAGCATGACCAGCCTCTCTTGTGGTAATATATTTTTTGTAACTTGTCATTTTGGTCGAAAAAAATCATCCCACGCCGATTATATTCATATCCTTTATTCTTTCAGTTTGAAAGGGAGTGTTTCACGGTTTGGCGGCATGTGTCGGCTTATCAACTTTATCTGTTTAAAAAAACACACTCACATGTACTTCTCGATACTTCAGTAATTACATACTATAATTAAGTCCAAGAAAAACGACTAATGACCAACGGATTACACCGAGAATGTCGACATTTCAATATCAGGATAAATTACCAGAATAAATCCTTCGGGCCAACACTTTATTCTGGTAATTTATTCTGGTATTCAATGTTGATATTCCCGGTGTAATCCGTTGAAATGTTTTGTGAATTCTGGTCATTCGTCGTTTTGCTTGGACTTAGTATGTGATTACTGAAGTATCGAGAAGTACATGTGAGTGGGTTTTTTTTAAACGGATAAAGTTGATAAGCCTGAACATGCGCCGAACCGTGAAACACTCTCTTTAAGCTCGCATATTAGTTCTCCTTATCAAATCTCATATATTTCTTTTAACACCAGTTAGGAGAATTTGGTGGTACATCAAGGTAATGTCCCGCAGTTATGATTTTCTCAGTTTTTCCTCATCACCTTATATCACTTTCGGAGATGAAAGTTAACTGAAATTTTCGTGTTTCACTCCACCTACTTTCCAGCTGATTAACTATATTTTAGAATATTTTTTGAAAATATAAGACGGACACCTGCTGTTACTCCATGCGTACCGTTCAGTTCAGTCATTTTGCTGCATCTAAACTCTCTATAAGCCCGACACCTGTCTAAGACGGACAGTTGGTGCCGGTCCCGATGGTGTCCGTCTTAGAGAGAGTTGACTGTATTCTTCTTCGCTAGTCTCACCTAGTCCAGTCCCTCGAGTTGAGGGTTGCGGGTCGCGGGACTAGCATGAGTCCCTATTTAGAAGCGAAAACCGCATCGCGGTCATGTTTCTCTCTCGTTTTTGTCGGTTCTCGCCCGACGATCCATCATTAAAATTCCAAATGAATAAAAAAAATTGAAACAGTTTAAGACGAGTGTACTTTAGATGGTTCCATATAGTCGTTCGCATTTGCTGGAGTGTCTCGATTCAGTTGATTCTTGTCGTAATGCGCACCAGGTGTAATCATGTTCCCAGTCAGAATCATTCTTGGAAGGTGAATACAAATCAAGTATGCCGTGCGCCGAATGATATTCACGGATGTGCGGCCGGTTTTCGAACTTAATCGAATCTGCTTCCTCGCGGCCGAACGATCACCAGCGACTGATCGAAATGGACAATAAAGTGATCCCAATTTGACTTAGGTCGGTCCTTTTCACGGCGCATGACTAGTACATTTGTCTGATTATATTAGTACCCGAAGCATCACTTGCTGCCGTCACTCAACATCGAGTATTAACCGATCAATCCTAGCCCTAAATCAAAAAGAGTAATCGCACTTCCATTTCTCCTTGAACTGTATCAGATTACCCGTTGACAACTGAGGGCGACTCGACCCATTAGCCTATATACCCGGGGGGAGGTACTCCCAAACGAATTGGGTGGGGGTGTGCCGCTGGGCTATAAAAACCCTTACCCTGTACCAGACCACAAAACGCTAATTTTGCGACCGAGTGTTCCAGACTAAATGTTACAAAAAAGATACCCTGTTCCAGACTGTTTTTAACGATTTGTTTTCTAACCCAAAAGGCTAAAGTAGTAAGCAGCACTGCGAACTTGTAGTTGTAAAGCTTCTTTCATACGCGTTTCGTTTCGTCTGACTAACATAATCCTATTCCAGAGTATCAATTAGCCATCTTTGTGCCAACTTCTGGGAAACTGATACCCTGTTCCAGACCAAAAAATGTCGTTTGTTATATCCTGACCTGTCCAGCGGCACGTACTTATATAGCGTAGATAAAGGAGTCCCCCCCCCCCCCCCCGGGGGGCGACTCGACCCATTAGCCTATATAGAACCTGAAATGTAAATTATATTTCAAATATCTCCATGAAAATTACATGTCTTGCTTTGTAAACTAACAACTGTCGTTGTGTTTACCTTCCCCAATTTGCGATTTGATTTTGAATAAAAGGAATTTTGATCTGTTGCCGTAACACCTGTCAGATGGTGCGGGGGGTACACTCTGTATCTATTCACTGGTATTTACTGTCCTTCAAAATACTGACAACGGGTTTATTAAAACGAAACGTTAATAAATAGAAGTCTTGCGACATCTCTTTGAAGTTGACACGCTATTCAAAAACCGGAGCTGAAAAACGCGCAAAAAATCGAATGAATGATCGATTACTTTTTTCCATGTTTAATCTGAGTTAATCTGTAAGAGCCGTTTAATTAACTAGAATGGACCTCATCTCCATGAGACTTGGCCTGTCTAGCAGCCATAGGAAGGGAGCAAGGGCCGAGAAAGAGTCGATTAAATTGAAGGAGCGAAAGGATTGAGGATAGAGAGCAATCGAGGCATGGCGCGAGACACGAGCGTGAAACACGAGTCGATCGCGCATAGCGCGCGTGTCTCGCGTTTCGCGCATCTCGTAAACTAATCCGCCTGTCCAGTCCTGTAACAAGTCCCGGAAGTCTGAATTATCCGATATCAAAACAAGGTTACACCAGAACTGTTTGCTTGGCAGGAACGATATTCTCACCTAATAAAATGTACCTAAAATTATTTTAACGAGTCACGAAATGTCCCAGTTGAACGGGACGAGCGATAGGGCGCAAAATGGTTCACAGAAAAGATAAATCTATTCAAAAAAATGATAAAAATAGATAAAAGGCCGGCAACTACACAACGAAATGTTTTATCAATCACTCCTACTTTCGGACATGTGTTCACAAAAAGACCGCCGGTTGCGAATCTCGGATGGTAACCAACGATGGTAACCAAAACCGGGTACATGGACCTATTTGCACAGAGCAGTAAAGTGTTTCGAAACAGCACATATAATACGTTTTTTAAAACCCTAAAATATATGGTACGAGGGCTTATACAACACCGTGGTCGGTTCAGTTTGACCCGGGAGTTTGACATGATATATATACGCTACGTTACTTTTTCAGTGCATCAAATTCATTTTTTCAACTCTTTGTTCAAAAGGTTCCATTGAACAACCGTAAACAACAAATGGCTACATTAGGATTTCATTTAAATTAAAATAATTGTCGATTAATTTGCAAATTCAGAAATGGCACGTTTTCCCAGCTTATTTTAGAAATATATTGTATTTATATCACCTCTATGTGGTCCAGTATACAATTCAGTTGGCATACCTTGTTCAACAGAGAGTCAACAGACTCCGCTCGTCCGCCACCAAATCGAGAGTCTGTGAGGACAGAACGTGTAAACAGTTTAGCAGACAGAAGAAACGAGATACTGTATCACGAAAAGAATTATACACCGTGAACAAACTGTTAGTGATCTGATGATTTGTGTAAAGGATCCGAAACCTTTTTGTGTCGAATGATTTACGTTAAGTTTAGAAAAAAGTACTATACGACCGCAAAATAATACACTTCCTCATACGTGGTTATCAGCAGTTTAGAATCTCGCAAGGTATTTAAACTATGCTTTGATTTAAATTTTTAATGTTTTTCTTGTATCAAAATTGTTTAATTTTGAAGAGTATTTTTCTACATCCAGAGTTGTTGGCCTTCAATTATGCTCTTGAACCTTAACTTTCACTAAATATAAAAGGTAGCTCGTTTAGCAAGGATAACAGTTTCAGCATTGCTGTTTAATATTTTATACAACCCGAGCTAGAAATCCAGAGAAATGAGATAAGGCTACATCTTCAGAACAATATCTAACATGGAAATAAATGTTGGTGAATTTTAAGCTTTTAAGTTAATACTTACGTAAACCGACTCGCAGCTCAATTTATTAGTGACAAAACTCAGCTAAAATACATTTTTTAACAAAACAAACAAAATAATATGACGTAGCTTGCGTTTCAGGCATTTTTTTTGTGGGATTACTTCAAGGAGAAAAGAGTTTCTCGTGTTTGATTGAAAAGGCTGACAAGAAGAAAGTAATCGAGTTAAAAAACAAAACAATAACTGACGGGAAAATTATTTTTAAGGAGATTAGTTTTGATGACTTTTCTGTGAAACAACAGAAGCGAATTTAACACGCCAATTGCGCCGTAAAAATAAACAAATCTGTTCAGTGTCGAGGTGATGTGTCCTCCGAAAATGTACAAAGTGTTAATGAGGTTACCAGATGGCTATCGAATTCTCCGTGAACTGTTCATTCCAACTTTGTATTACACTACGAAATCAAATCAAGCTGATCCGACTCGGCGTTGCTCCGATAAAACAGAGATTTGTGCGTTTAGCTTGCGCGTGCACTGAATCTATTCGAACATAAAACCGATTGATCTGTTCAGGAGTAAAATCGATGACATCTGCGAATAAAGCTATTCATCGAATAATAGAGAATTGCATCAGCTGTTTTGGATCTCTATTTTAGAGTTTCTACTCACTTATAAAGGTTTTAAGTCTGTTCACGCAGAGCACTGATTTATTCAGGCTCTCGATGTTTGCAAACACAAGCGAAGAGAAAGTCATGCTAAAGTATTTCACCATCTAAAACACAGTTCTAGCGTCCATGACTTACCACGGGGAGGTCTGTGTTTCTGTTACGATTGGTTCATGGCCTCGGAGGAGATTAACGCGCTTTTTAAGTGTCCGACTTCTCGAGATATTATCAGACAAACGAGGTGCGCGTTTGCCAAACAACCCTGTAAATGTTGCAAAAGAATGTCTTGTTTGTAGACCGAGATTCAATCGTATGCTAATTTAACTGAGGCTTTGACAGCCGTGTGTACAGAGGAAACAAAACCTAAAACAATCCAGTATCAACACTGTACGCTGTAACCGCTTTCAAGGTGACAGAAGGTAAACTTACAGATTTCCTTACGTGCAAAGAGTCGTCCAAACGCAGTTTACATAAACAACAACAACAGCGAGGCGTCCAAAATGTACTCTTCTCCACAGGTAGACTTCATCATTCTTATGGGACACAGCGGATGTACACGTGCTAACTTTTGTTTTTAATATTCTAGTTTCAGTGTCGGAAAGCCTTTGAAGAATGCCGCATGAACTACCGCCGAGACATACGACAAATATCTACCTACCTTGCAGTCTTTTTACAGATTATATTTAATTCTCAAGTGGAAAATAAAATAGATCATTCAATCACGGACAGGCTTGAAGTCAAAGAGATGGATCCGAGGTAAAAAAAACCGACTGCTCGCAGTCTAAAGAGATCGCGGAAGAGTTTATTTTTTTGGATTCTTATCCACGCGGTGTTTGCGCAAATAGAAATGTGAGATCATTTATAGGTTGTTCTCACACCTCATTAAAACCAACGGAGTATTGATCATTTATAAAGTAGCACCTTTTTTCCTCTCTCTCTCCCAGGTCACGCGCTTTCTCAAAGCCCTATAAATAATCATTAAAATATTATGATAGCAAAACGTCTTAATGCTGGGTTTGGCGAAATTTATCACCCCCAGAATATCGAAATCGCCCCAAAAAATCCCCTTCGCACCTCCTCCCAACTTATCATGATTGAGTAAACCGACGCGTTGTAAATTTTCTACTGAGTCAGCAGCCCATGGCTCTGATTTAGTCAGGAGCTAAATCAAAATGTTGGAGATTTAATTTGGAGGGAATACACTCTTTTTGTTTTTATAATAACCTTTTTTATAAGAACGTTGAGCAGGTTGAGACTTAGCTAAGAACATTTTTATTCACTTGTTTCTTGCATCGAGCTCTAAATACAATATTCCAGTAGCTTTCAAAAAAATTAACAAAATGTAACATTTCAAATATCTCAGTAAATAAGCAGTTCATATCAGCTCAAAATACTTGAATGCACACTTTTTATTGTAACAACATGAGTTTCTATCACATAAAATGTTCATACCATTTTTATGGTCACGTTCGAATCTTTTTTGTGAAATTCTATACCATGTAACCTAAGAACATGGGGTAAGAACGTTTTCAGGCTGAAATCGCCCAAAAAATAAGAACATTAGGTCTTGGTTCAGCCTCAGCTCGAAAATTAGACGTTCTTATAATAAAAAAAAAAGAGTGTAACTAAGTGATGGTTTGAACGACCAGCAGTAGCCCATGCCACCAAGTCATTTGTCACCCAAGGACATAACAGATATAATTACTCTTAGCTAATTTAACGATGGCTAGTTTGATCTATTCAAAAACATATGTGAGTAATACAGGCAAATGAATGCCCAGGTACATCTGGTGTAGCCAGGTAAACAGGTCACCCAAGGATACAACAGATAAAAATACTCTTAGCTACGGTAATTTAACAACGGCTACATGTACTTTGAACATATAAAACTTATTCAAAAACCTATTGGAACCTATTAGAACCTGTGTTGTGTGAATTTAATTACATTCTGGATTTTTCGAATACAACACACGATTTATTTCATACATCCTGTTTTATTTAATTTTGGTGATATAACGCACGCGCTGATTGTGCAATAACTCGATACGTCACGCGCATGCTTGATCGAGCATGTATGTATGTGATCTATGTATGTATGTATGTATCGAGTTATAATGCACGCGACGCACGCGGTAATGAACATTTTATAAAGGAAATAGTAAATTTCTCTCTCTCTCTCTCTCTCTCTCTCTCTCTCTCTCTCTCGTATTGTTGAGTTACATAAGCCCTTGGTAATTTTTAAGAACACCCAACAAGTACGAGAAGTTTCTCTCATGTTCTTAAAAACTCCCGGCGTATATTAGTATATGACCTTACAAAGATCAACCTCGTAAAACACATTTGTTAAGTAAGTAGAAGAATTGGGTGGCAGTTACATCTCCATTATAAGCAATAAACTCCTTCCAATACATATTATAGCAAAATTAAACATTCGACAAGTAAATGCGATGACAGAACTACTTCACAACATTCCAATTTTGAAATCTAGAGATATTTCGTCAATAAAATCGATCTCGATCTAGTGTAAAATGACAGGTATTTTTAGTGCTTACAGCAATATTTCCGAGGTTTTGTTAACTTGATACATAGGACTACAAAACTTGATTCATAATCTCGGCCTTAGTACAGTCACTAAACAGTGTTTTACAAACATGTGCAGCAAGGAATATCAGCGCAAGGACCAAATCTGGCGGAATTTGGGTAATCCACCCCTCCTCGTCCGAATCCGCCCCTGCTCGCATTATTTTAGTGAGAAGAAAACACAGCATAAGCACAAGGGAGTTTTATATCTTTGCCAATTAAAACACTCGTTCCATGTCCCTCTCGCTTAAGCGCGTGCTGTAGCGGGAAATTCAAAATGGCGGAAGGTTCAGTAGACTTAAAGTGCCCATAACCTTTCCTTCTGGAAACTAAACACTACTCTATTGGAGAATGAAGATTATAAAAATATGATAACAAACAATTTGCCCCTCTGGCTCGATGCAGGAAAAGATATTAACAAGGTCTAACTCTATTATATTTTCGATACAAATAGCTAATATTCGATGTAAACAAGAGGAGGAATTGAATTGGTGGTTTTCATCAACATTACAAAAACTGTTTGCTTGCATGAACAACATCAGAAAATTAACAGGTAAAAGAACTGGCAGAAAGAAACGTTTTGTCCAAATTATAGCTTTGCCAAACTAATTTCCAGAAAATTACCGTGTTTAGTATGCAGCCGCCATCTTGGTGCCCTTCCCTGGGGCACCAACATAGCCGCCATAAAATTGCACAAGAAGTAGAGTAGATTCTACCGTCAATATCATTAGCTTTCACTTCAAATCTGTTTAGACACCACTTCTAAATTATTATCACGTCTGAAAATTTAAAAATGATATAAAATATCCGTTTTTGTGACAGTTCATAAACATGTTCATCCGGGACATCAAAAATTTCAAATAGCTTTATTTCCAAAAGGAATCACTGGATCGATACCAAACTTTGCATAGAGATTAATGATTTCCATGTCTAGAAGATATAAAAAGAATAGCTTTGTAGGATTAACAGTTCAGATTTTAGAATTTTGATGACGTCAGATGAAAACAAATTGGCGACCAATCTCCTTGACTAATGTGGATGCCAAAATCGCATCTAAAGTTATAGCGACCCGTCCGTAAAATCCTTTTGGTATAAACATAGTCAATATAGCCCCCAATTATAACCGAACAACTCACGCTGTTAATTCACTGCTCAAATATAAGTGACATTAACGGTCGTTATAATGACAAATTGTGTTCCAACAATGATTATCCAAAATGACACATGACATGAAATAACAATGGCTCATATTAAAATTGACAGCTAATATATGTATCTCTCCACCCGTTCGCATTTAAAACTTTCAGCTGTTGTTTAGAGATATTGATGATTCAACGTAAGGAGTATTTTAAAAACTTGTCCACAAATGACCTTACGATGAGTTCAGCAGTTCAGCAGGGAAAAAAACTCGGTTCTTTTAGGATCGTTCAAGTGCTAAAAGAACATAATTATTGATATAAATGTATATCCGAGTTGAGTTAACGAACAAAGGTTTTCGCATCGAATATGTTGGTTACCTGGTCTGAAAAACAAACCATATTTTTTCGGATGCCTTCCCCTACTGACAACACTGATTCAGTTTGTAGTAAAGAGAGGCTGTGTTCTCGGCCTGTTAGATGCGCAATTAATATTAACCGATCACAGTGCGAACACGAGTTGAAAACATTCTTAGTATATGCGATCATTAATAATATATAACATTCAGCTTCGTATCTATTTTAAAATTGTTTGGCGATATTGAAGAGATAACACTTGCCAACACCTTCCGCATGGCGGACGTATAAAAATCGACAAACGAGCCGTTAATGATAATTTGTTAATTATCACGCCAGACGATGACTATATAATACTACCGAGAAATTACTCATATAAAAAGAAATCGTACCTTTTAGGGCCTTTCAGTGGCAGATATAAAACGCTTTGGGGCAATGTCGACCGTCCAGAAGGTCTGTCGACGCTTTTGTTCGTATGGGAAGCCGTGATCGTCAGATGTGAGTACTGCCCGGCCGCTGTTCTTTCCCAATTGACAAAAACCGAGCTGCTTCCCTATTCACGGTAAAACAAACAAAACCGCTTTAATATTCCACACGAAATGTAGTCAGCTGTTCAAACAGTGACCTCTGGTTACCACGTACGTTGCAACTGTCAAAACCGTTTTGTCCGAAGTGCTGGCTGACGCATGCGTGGGTGACTTTCGCGGTTGACTAAAAACAATTGTTGTAGAAAAACACAGCATTATTGAAAAGTTTGAGCTGTCTCCCTTCTTTTTGAATAAACGTTCCGGAAGCAACTTTTCTTGGCCCAAATAATTTCTGGGCAACCGCCAAGACATTTCCAGTTAATATTTAACTACCGAGGGAAAAATATATCCGCTCTTCAGAGCCAGCTAGCGATAAATAGACACTAGTAGTTACCAGCCAGCATCCGTTTTGGGAATGGTTTTTCTCAGCCAGGGAGGAATTCCATATAGTTTTTTCCCCAGCAAAAGTTATACCGCTATTTCGCCAGCCAGGAGATGTTTTTTTTTCAGGATCCACTTTTTCAGGATCCACTTTTTTTCAGGATCCACTTTTTTCAGGATCCACTTTTTTCAGGATCCACTTTTTTCAGGATCCACTTTTTTTCAGGATCCACTTTTTCAGGATCCACTTTTTTCAGGATCCACTTTTTTTCAGGATCCACTTTTTTTTCAGGATCCACTTTTTTCAGGATCCACCTTTTTTCAGGATCCACTTTTTTCAGGATCCACTTTTTTCAGGATCCACCTTTTTTCAGGATCCACTTTTTTCAGGATCCACTTTTTTCAGGATCCACTTATTTCAGGATCCACTTTTTTTCAGGATCCACTTTTTTTCAGGATCCACTTTTTTCAGGATCCACTTTTTTCAGGATCCACTTTTTTCAGGATCCACTTTTTTCAGGATCCACTTTTTTCAGGATCCACTTTTTTCAGGATCCACTTTTTTCAGGATCCACTTTTTTCAGGATCCACTTTTTCAGGATCCACTTTTTTTCAGGATCCACTTTTTTTCAGGATCCACTTTTTTCAGGATCCACTTTTTTCAGGATCCACTTTTTTTCAGGATCCACTTTTTTCAGGATCCACTTTTTTTCAGGATCCACTTTTTTCAGGATCCACTTTTTTCAGGATCCACTTTTTTCAGGATCCACTTTTTTCAGGATCCACTTTTTTCAGGATCCACTTTTTTTCAGGATCCACTTTTTTCAGGATCCACTTTTTTCAGGATCCACTTTTTCAGGATCCACTTTTTTCAGGATCCACTTTTTTCAGGATCCACTTTTTTTCAGGATCCACTTTTTTCAGGATCCACTTTTTTCAGGATCCACTTTTTCAGGATCCACTTTTTTCAGGATCCACTTTTTTCAGGATCCACTTTTTTCAGGATCCACTTTTTTCAGGATCCACTTTTTTTCAGGATCCACTTTTTTTCAGGATCCACTTTTTTCAGGATCCATTTTTTTTCAGGATCCACTTTTTTCAGGATCCACTTTTTTCAGGATCCTCTTTTTTCAGGATCCTCTTTTCACTCTTTTTCAAAATACATCAGTACTGGCCAATTTCTAGGAGTACATGACGCAAATATATAAAATGCAATATTTTGATAAAGAAACCCATTGCCAGGGTCTTCGGTTACCGATAAAATGTTAAAAAATATATATTAAAAATAAGAAAAATACTGTTTCTAATTTCCACGATACATTAAACTTGCAGTGTCTTATCCTGGTTGCGTCTAGCCTGTAAACAGGCTGCATGCGAAGTGGGGTCCCCAGTCCGCGCTCGCCGTAGTCCGTGCTTTCTTTTCGCCCTAAACCCCACTTCAGATCCTATTCACAGCTAGGCTTGATCCCTCTTAGGAAATATAGGGTTAAACAAACACATGCCGCAACCCACGTGTGTAGCGAACATAGGGTTGTCTCGAGAAGCAGTTGTGTTTGAGTCAACAGAACCAGTATCCAAAAGCAACAGTGATTAGTGGGGGAGGGGGAGGGGAGAAAGGGATTCTTAATTTAATTTCCGCTTCCGTGTACATTTTACTCCCAGTTTCCGCTCCTTCCTTAGTGGCTCCCACCTCTTTGTGCTTTTCCTGTTGCGAAATATTACGATGGTATTGCGAATTTGTTTCCTATCTCTCCCCAGATTCCACCGGCCACTTTTGGAGTCCCGCTTCCAGTCATCTTTTTTTCCCGTCTCCCGCCCTCTTTTCTCCCAGGTTCCAGCCCACACGAGAAGAACACATCTGTAGAAATCGTTGCGGGTACAATTTTAATTGCATATAGTATCTGAAAACAAATCCATTCTTTAAATATTTATTTTTACACTTTTTAAGCCTACGAAATTAGAAGAGACCGTTTTCAAACATCTTATTATTCGAACTATTAAAGAGTGCGTGCAGCGGTTCAGAAACATCTCTCGTAAAATGTCGATAAAAATTAACAACATACTCTAGTTGATTTCTTGCTTCTTCTTTTCTTGTCCGAACTGAACGATTTTGGATTCTAAAGCAGTTCATTGAAATGGGGGAGGGGAGGGGAAGGGGCAGAATTGATCTTTATTGGACTCTTCGTGACATGTCAAGTCTCTCGTCTCGTATCAACACGTGATACGTTTCAAATAACAGTCGTTATCAGATCCAAAATGAAGCAATCTTGCTGTGCTCTTGGATACGTTTAGAAAAGAGGGTACTTTTCAGTTCAGGCCAGTTCATGTGTCCTTTTATTGTGTCTTTGTGTGAGACACACACGGCCAAGGTGTCCTCTCTGAGCACCACACCGCGCTCCATCCAAACCAAGTACCTCCCCGGGCGAAATTTTTTTTTACGCCCACTTCAAGATGGCGGCCATTTACATTTTGTATTTTTTTAAGCGCCTGAATATTGTTTCAGGTTTATTAACAGTTTAGAATGTGTAGTTAGCCAACGTTTTACTGTTTGGGGTTAAAAAATGGTTTAAATTATGATGTTAAGTAACGATTTTATGATTCGTTCGTAGTAAACCAGTTAGCATTGGTCAGTTTTTACGTATGTTATGGGAGCACGTTATTGCCTTAAAAATTAGTGTTTCGGGCAGCTAGCGGCTCGATTGTGTTGTGCTAGGGAATAAGGTTTATTGTGGAAAAAGTCTTAACGCCGCCATTGCCCTCCCCGGGATTTTTGAACCATGCCACTCCCAGTATATCATCTTAAGGAATCTGGGCGGCTATCCGTAAAACAATGCATGTCTCTCTGGTTTGCTTTCCTAAGAGCGCTTTTTCAAACCCCAGGCCGGAGTGCAAGTACATTTCAGGGAGGCGAGTTCGTGCCGTTCTTAATGAAAATAAAATAAACATACAATCGGGCCAAAGCTTGCTGAGGCTCGGTTTCACACCAGTTTAGTTGTACACAGTTCATCTGATTGCGGACTGGCACTTAGAGGCGGCGACTTCCCAGACTTATCCGTTAACGTCATGATATTTGTATCGACGCGGGTTTGCTGAGTTTTGTGGGAAGAGTAGTTCATGCCGGAGTAGCCTGAGCCGAGTTTCCGACAGATCATGCGCAGTAAAATCCTCTTGAAAGCGAGGTTAAACCGTCGATTTCTGACGGAGTAGATGATGGGGTTCAGCGCCGAGTTACCATAGTGAAGTAATTTTACTAGCATGAGTACGCGCATGTCCCATACGAATGAGCACGTGGCGCACCATTTGAAGATCAAGATCGTCAAGAAGAATGGAAGCCAACAAACAGCGAAAACGCCGGTTACCAAGGCAACTGTATAGGCGATATGGAGGTCCTACAGTGCAAAGGAAAACAGCCGGTTAAGATTAATCTGTGAGACTCAATGACAGACAGGAGACAAGAGAGATCCTCTCTAAATTGCTAAGAAAATGCAGAAAAGAAAGATACTGATAAACATGTAAACAGACGAGGAACCAGTTTCGCTATGGCCTTTATCAAGTTCAAGTCGATAATCCACTATTAGTAAGTGTTTCACTTTCCCGCCGATACAGCACAACAGTTTCTTCAGAAACTAATCGTTTTCGTTGAATGTCACGACTATTAAAAGGAGATATTTCTAGAGCGAAAAGAATATTCTCTATATATAATAGTTCCTCTTTCCTTTAACTTGGTATACCAAAAGTGGCGCAGTCAAAGTTCAGTTATACTTGCCTTCATTTTTTTTTTTTATTGAGAGGACAAACAGACAGATAGACAGACAGAAATTGCTCGCGTGCTCTCCATCAAGGCTTGCCTGGCCGCTTGATAAGTTTTAGTTTGATATTGGAGGAACAAAAACGGATTAAAGTCCGTTTTTTGTGTCTGTGATCTGCGGAGTCAGGCCTTGCACACAGAAGATGAGGAATTTTTCCTCAATAAAAAAAACGAAAACGAAATATATCTCATTGATTTGGCCAATCAAAAACCAAGTTAGTCTCGGAGGAGGAGTATTCAAAGTATAATTTCCGTTGCCGTTGCGGAGAAGTTCGGAAAACCAACAGAGATGTCATTGGTACAATTTAATATGTTGCTACTGAAGTCAGCCCTAACCGTTTCGATCCAACATTGGTCAGCCTTCGACATGCTGAGGCCAAACGAACGAACCATGTTAGACACGACACGGTTTTTCAAACGTTTTAACATGTTGAACGAAAGTTTGACTTAAATCAAACTTTTGTCGAACACTTTATGCCCAACAGGGTGGTCAAACGGTTCCAACATTTTCATCCAACAATGTTGGATGATGCTGCATGGATCAAAATGTTGGGACCGTTTGACCAGGGCATACATCCCATAAGAATACTTCTTCTTTTCCAACTACTATTCACCAATTTTAGTATATAAAGTTAGGTAAACTGTGCAAACATGAGGTATTTAGAAGTTTGACTATGCCACTGGCGAACTAGAAAGAGGTCTGAGGTTTGAGTAGAAACTGAAAACAGATTACGAGTTACCTTCTTTAAAGAACGCTTGCTGTGTTCTTTCAAGCTCTTTTTGGCAGCAAAGAAGATGGCGATATAAGCAGCGACTATCAACATCAACGGTACGACAAAGAACGCAAACGTATTAAAGATGGCCACATCTTTCCAGCCAGTAACCTTCTTCAGCAGTGCATTGACAATGGAGAGCAACCAGGAAAACACAATACCAGCAAAAATCTTTGCTGTGGAGAAAAAAAGCAAAATTCACTAGAGTGAAGTCACATAGATGTGCGCTGTTGAAATAGTAGTTATAAAAGCTTGGAAACATTCGGCGGAGCAAGTGTCCGTTTTTGGTAAATCTGGAGAGTTCCTGATTCTTATTAATCCACATACCCGCGTCCTTGTGGTTGGTCAAGTTTCACACGTCGTTGGCGACGATACAGCTATCGTACTCACCGTAACGCACCGACCGACCGACCGACCGACCGACCGACCGACCGACCGACTGTTGGATTGATTGCTTGCTTTTTACATTGGAGAAAAGAAGGGAAGGAGTAAAGGAGGGAGGAATGGGAATTAGCTATTGAATTTGAGTTGATGTGTTTATACTGACCTTTGCTGATCTTCCTGTGCCTAAGAGGTGCAACAATGGCATAACAGCGCTCCACACTGATACAAGTCAAATGCATAATAGAAGATACACCCGAGAGTATGTCACAAAGTTGGTAATATTGATACAAATGGTTCATGAAGTCCAACGTGACAATAAAGTAAATCCAGAGAGGAACGGAAAATAACCCCACCAGAAGATCAGCCACGGCCAACGAAAATATAAAGTAGTTCGTTTTCGTTTTGAGTTTGGTTGTTGTAAGGAAGGCGATGACAACCAACAAGTTTCCTGAAAGAGAAAGCGACATAATTATTAGGCTTGCTTTTTTTTTGCTCGAGCCCTGGCGCTGGCCGCGGTCATCGTGTTGTGTTCTTGGGCATGACCACGCACGTCACAGTGCCTCTCTCCACCCAGGAGCCGGTATAAATAAGTACTTACTTGAACTGTTATGCAACCTGTCCAAATGCTGAGGAAGGGGGGGGGGGGGGGGGGGGGGGGGGGGGGGGGGGGGGGGGGGGGCTGGTAACCTGCGATGGACTAGCATCCCATCTAGGGGAATAGCAATACTCCCTAGTCGCTTCATACTACAGAAACCGGGATAAGCTTTGGCGAAGTGCGTCACTTTGGCCCGAATTAATTTTTCATGCATTTGGTTTCATCAAGAACGTTGAACCACAGCGTTAAGAAACCAAAACGCGCCTTTATCATAGTACATGGCATTTTCTTGTATAAATTGTATATAAATTGAACAAAACCTTTTGGAACTCTGTAAATACGTCTTAAGAATTTTACTTCTTATCGTGGCGAACTTTCTCGAGGTAAAGAGGAATACCGCTGGATAACCTCTTTGCCACCCACTCAGTGTGGCGTCCGCCAAATGGGATTGTTATACAATTTTGAAGCTATCATAATTTTGATTGCCTAAAAGCTAATTCTATATGGCACTGTATATCTACAGACACTTGATAATTATTGTCATTATGCTAAACCTGACGTGGGCTGCCCTTAATCTTTATTTCCCCGCCCAACCCCTCTCCTCCTATTCAGCCCCCACCCCCTAAATAAAAATATTAATTTATAAAAACCCGGAATAATTCGAAGTAATGAATATTTAGTGAACAACTAGCAAAGACTTCAAAGAGATCAAGTGTGTGTCGATGGAGGGTGTCTAAGGCATATTTTCTAACGCCTAAGTATCATGTGTAACCCTAAAACGGGATAGGAGCGCGTTTTACAATCGGAATAGTTATATCACAAATACAAACCTGTAACAATAAGGAACACGAGCGCGGAGTACACTCCCACTCCCGCATAAGCCCAGCTTGGTTCTATCAGAACACCATGGCCAGCCGCTCGTTGGGAATGATTTGTAGAGTTTTCCATGGATCATTTGAGTCGCTAATCAGCGAACTGCTGTAAATAGTAAAGGAAACTACAATAAGTCATGTATATGAATTGCATATTTACCGCACGCAAGGCAATGAAATATCGGGCTGTCACCGCACACGTATAGAGTCGATATCTTGCTTATTTACGGGCGTAACTCGATGGTATCGGTAACACATTTCACATGACATGTATCTACACCTTGTAAAGTTTGCCAAACATCAGAATAAAAAACACTTTAGGGGTGACACTTCTTTGAATATTTTTAGAAGTATTTGCCCTTGTTAGTCTTCTTTGATCAAAAGTATAGTAGAAATAATATTTTGAAGTAAAATTCAAAACATAGTATCTTTAAAGAATGAAATAAATCTAACTAAAGAACCTTGTAACTAGTTGAATCAGTAAACATAAGGAAATAAGTTCACGGAACGAGTCAAGAATTCCGTTCATATCAAATACGTATCATGCACACAGCGACAAACGGTTTGGTAGCAGTATGTCATCAGCCAGCCAAAATGAATCGTATCACTGAGGGAAACGAAAAAAATAAGACCTTCAAGGTTACCTATTTTTATCGTTGATGGATCGCGTTACGTAGAGCCATCCCTTGATTTGGCTTTTATAGGCGTTGTTCCTGATATCTACGTGGAAATGGACATACGCAATATTTAATCGAAATATGCGTATCGTGTTCAGAAAAGAACTGAAAAATCTACACTGAACAAACTTTCAAGGGGTATTTATTTCATTTTGATAAGGATTCACTTAAAAATTTATCTAGAATTAACATCATACTAAGCATTTAGATTAGTTTTGAGTTGTCTGGTCGAATAATTTATGCCATTTCCTTTTACTTGATCTTGTTTTAACATTGGTTGCTAGCTGCCACAGCAAATTTTAATCTCATAAAACGTATTTTCCCCTGTTTTCTTAAGGGGTTAAGACATAATGAGATATACCATGATACCATGAAATAAGTCCGGAGTAATGAACAAAATTACTTCGCACGCGACTGATGATTTCAAATTAAACGCGCCACCTGCAAAGAAATAGACTTACTGACAGACATGTAGGAATCGGTTGACATTGGCATGAAACTGGTTAAGTTAAGTTCTTTTCAGATGGTCAAAATGTCTCCTACGATACGTAGATACTACGCAAGTTTCAATTGATATGGCATTTCCCATGAAAAAGATCCATCTAGCAAATTTCATTTGATATATCATTTCCCACTGATATCTCCCCCACCAACGCCCCCCACCCACGCCCCCCCCCCCCTCCCCACCTCCTTTGATAAAGTTTCCCCCGTTGTCTTTTACCCCGTTAAATTCGTTCAAATGCCCCGACATTCTGCGTTTCGCATGATGTCGCGTGTGAGTGTGGTAGACTTGCATTGTTTCTCTGTTTGCGTTCCTAAGAATTCATGATATAGTTCCCTTGCAGAAGTATATTTTGCACTCATCGACAGTGACTGTTATTTTTCCTTCGCAAGTACATATTGCTTGACTACACAGCAGCCAGCGAACTCGGCTGGCCCATGCCATTTAGACCATTTGCTTTCATCACAAAATTCAAAGACAAAACGTTGCTCAATCAAACTTTACACCGTGACCCAGTAATGATGGCCTTACTGTTGAATCATGGTGAACGTTATCGAAGAAAAGGAAATATGGTATTTTTAACTCGAGATCGATTTCCTCGATTAACGTTGGATCAATAGCGCGACTGCCACGAGATTACAGAAGGTTTGACCAGACTGATCATACATTATATTCAAAACTCTTAGAATACGCGAAAAGAAGAACTGTAGTTGACACAGTATAATTACTGAATCGGTGATATTTTCGAGTTACTGAAGGAAAAAAGTTCGACAAGGCCATACCGGACGCTGTAAGAGCGGTTTTGGGGGAACTTAAGCGGGAAGTGCCTTGTTATCTTCCACGATCTTTTTAAATCAAGAGGATAAAGTAAAGACTATTACCAGTATAATTACAATTGTAACAAACGAGTTTCAACAACTCATCAGTCTGACTTACGTAGGCTAAGCAAATAGAGCGGTTTTCATTTGAGTGTCGTAAAACCAAAACCAAAACCATGATTGGTTTTGGTTTAGCATCTGATTGGTTGAGTAGGTGGCGCGAGTTTTTTTAAACCAATCACAGAACGTAGTAAAGCAAAAACCAATTTCGGATTACTTTCGATACTCAATTGAAAATCGCTCTATTGAGTGTAGTAAAACTAAACCAAACTAATCACCCTGGCCAATCACAAGAAACGAAACAAAACAAGGAACCAATGTGGACTCGAAGCAAATACATGTAAACGGCGCCAAGCGCGGAAACACGCGTGCGACCAAGTTGATCGTGATTGGTTTTAGTTTGGCATCTGATTGGTTAATAAAGTGGCGCGAGTTTTTCGAACCAATCAGAGGGCGTAGTAAGGCAAAACTAAAGCAAACGCGTATTACTTTCGACACTCAATTGAAAACCGCTCTAAAATGGAGGAAATTGCAAAGGATATTACTTTTTAAAGCCGTTAGAACTTAATTTATTTCTTGTACATGCCGTAAGGCTTTTTCACGTTCAAGAGCAGGTGCACTGCACGCACACATTGCGACTAGCGTTTCGCTTAAAGGGATTGTTTCACGGTTCGGCGCATGTGCCGGCTTATCAACTTTATCAGTTTAAAAAACCCCATTCACAGTGCACTTCTCAATACTTCAGTAATCACATACTATAGTTAGTCCAAGAAAAACGACAAATAACTAAAATTCACAAACAATTTCAACTACACCGAGAATGTCGACATTGAATACCAGAATAACATACCAGACTGAATAAATCCTTCGGGTCAACACTTTATTCTGGTAATTTATTCTGGTATTCAATGTCGACATTCTCGGTGTAATCCGATGAAAGTTTTTGTGAATTTTGGTCATTCTGCGTTTTTCTTGGACTAATTACATTATGTGATTACTGAAGTATAGAGAAGTACATGTGAGTGGGTTTTTTTTCAACGGATAAAGTTGATAAGCCGGCACATGCGCCGAACCGTGAAACAATCCCTTTAAGGTAATTGCTATATATTTCCAAAATTAACGGAACTCTACTTCTTACTGAAAAATGTCTCATAACAACGGCTGAAGGACAATATAACAGAGAAACAAAACCAACGGATGAAAATATTAATTGAATGAAAATCCTAGCAGTTTGTATAAACTAAAATTGAATGAAATAAAATTGAGTTATTTAAAGCGTATATCTGCGGTCAGGTCTTTGATCCGCATGCAGGAGTAATTTTAAAAAAAGCGGGAAACAGCCAAAGAGAGATCAGTTGATAAGCGCACTAACATCACAAAACATTTATGATCTGCGACCAGTTTTATTGAAAATAAACTCTGCAGGTGTGATATGAAAATGTAAATATCGTTCTCGGCGAAACGTAAACAGATAACACTTTGATCGAGACAAAATATATTGATACAGTATATCGACGTCCTAGCAGTTTGCATTGAAAGATTCCGTCACCAAAATGGTACAGCTGAATCAGAGTGAGGGAGTAACTTTATCAAATTTGATCGTTGTTTATTTTCGCGTTTCGGTTCAATTCTCCTTTAATGTTTTGCTCTCTGTTTTGGATTCACTTGGAATAATTAGGTTTGCTCGTTAACACAGAATGTTTAAGAACATTATAAGCACTTATGAAGGAATAAATATTTCATCTAACCATGTTATTTCTCTGGTGATTCAACCAAGCCCTGGAGCTATGCAAAATAACGGATACCGACCTAATTTCTTTCAAAACTAGTAACTGTTAAATTAATGTGCTTAACAATGATTAAACATAGCTCTTTGTGATACTCAACGTACAAGAACAGAGAAGGTGAAATGGATGCTGATTTAAAAAAAAATATCAATTTTAAATCAAGTTCTTTAGAAGTGAAACTGATCAAGAGCCGGAAAATAAGGCTCTTGGTGAAATCCTGAATCAATTTGTCCCAATTCTACATTCTGATAGTTTTATCGTCATTCATATATAAATTGATTTATTCAAAGCGCAAATCTGCGGTCAGACTTTGTTTTAAGTGAGAATACTCTAAAAAGCGCGAAACAGCGTTAGAAATTAAGTCCATTTCCGATAAGCAGTGTGCGAGTTTATGAAGATAATTATGAAGCCACTATGGTAGAGCATTCATTCTTACTGATATATCGAGAGTTGGACCTTTAGTGTCGATCAGAGACGAAAATAATAGAACGAAGAAACCCTACTGCGATGTTCATGACGCTATACCGCCGTATAGCTCGTGTGCATGGCGAGAAAATACACCATAGATCAATTCGAAAGTAAATCACTATGTTGAAAAATAAAAAATTAGTCTATTCAGTAATCGACTAAGTTGATTTATGGAAATAAATGTCACACGCAAGGTTTAGATGATAATAAAATACCTACTGAGTTGGGTTGAAGATTCATCATAACTTATGATTACCGAAGACAAGCAAAATAGATCCTATTTTATTTATTCAAGCAAAATAGATCCTATTCTTTCTTACTGAAAAATGGTTGAATAGCCATCGAAAAATTGCCTTAGCTTTGTCGTTGAACGCAAAACAGACTCGCTAGGAAATAGTCAAGCCTAACCCTTACATGTTTCACCTGTCTACGGGTAGTAATTTATTCTCTAACGGAGAATCTTAGATTATCCAAATGAAAGAGGCGGAAAATTTCATCGTGCTGCAACGATAACAACTTACCTTACGTCCAAGACTGCAGTGAGGTTCTTTAGCTGTGAAATAATAGCGATATACGGTCGGCAGCTCGATCGATTCAAAAGCTATTTCCAAAGGCTTTACAATTTGCGCCTACTTGAAAAGATTAAACTAACAATCCTTTAACACCAAAAGAATAGGGCGCATTTTTTTGTGATCTGAAGATAGCACAGTATGGAAACAAACTATAACGGTAGTTTTCTTCTGTTAATCAGTAAAAAACAAGCAACTGAAGATTCCAGACTCAAAGCGCAAGGTCCGCAAGTAATTACTCTACTTGCGACCCAAGCATACTCAAAATTGAATTTTTGAGATTAATACATTTTGAAGCCACCCACTGTTTCTCTAATAATCGTTGTATCGGATGAAACATAAATAAATTCAAAATTCCCGCAGATTCAAACAATTCGAAGTAGCAAAGTTAAATTATCCTCAGTCCATAACTATAAACAAGACAACTTGTGATCGACACAAATTATTCAAATATATTTTTTTTCGACTGGAAAAAATACCTTTTTGTCGATGTTAGTAACACTCTGTAAATCTCAAGCGTCATGTTGTTTTCTATACTCACATAATATTCAACGAATGAAGTAAACAATCTTATAACATTTTGAAACTCTAATAATCAAGCATTCTCTTACCGTGCGCTGCATTTATTCCAACATCAGCTTGTGGCATACACACACACTTTCGAGCTCTATAGTAAATTATTTGCTTATTATCAGCAAGAGCTTGTGCCTTATTTTCTTTATCTCGTTTTAACTCACGCACGGTTTGCGCAGAGAATCATTGTATGGTTAACCAACGAGAAAACAGCTGAATCTGAACATCCTCTCGCTATTCAGCTTTATTCTTCGTATATCACCACTGAAATGACTCATTCTGAGCTAGCAAACTTAAACAACCAATTACAATTACTGAACACCTGGGCCTGATACTTCTGACACCAGGTTGAAACTCGTGTCACTTAAAATTCATCATAATCTTTATTGAGGAAACCAACTTCACCCTGAAGGGATTTATAGAAGGGTCCTCCAAAGACTAAAATAAAAGAATAATTAACCGATACACTTACTCGCCCAAATCCATTAGTCAATGTTTGTGCTATTTTAAAACACACCTCCAGGGGAAGTTTAATCGTTTTTTGTATATCTTTATCAACCAACTTTGGAATATTCTTGATCGCTGATGAAACACCACTGTTAAATGTCTTTAATTCTTCCTTCCGGCAAATTTAGCGGTAATAACGTTACTTTCCTGTCTTTAAATTCCTTGCTTGAAAGTAGATTTGTTGCCTGAGGCTTCAGGCTAGTCAGCGAATTATATTGACTAAGCAGAAGATATGGTTTAAAGAAAATTTACTTCGGCATTAAAAGCATTATGTTGCTTCTATATATTGGCCCAGACAGGAGATAAATTTCCAGCCTGATTGTGTTTAAACAATAACGAAAACAGTTCGTGTTCTACGATAAGACGATGGTAAAATAATTATTATAATAACTTCATCGGGCATTGTGGCGTATTTTGCGGGCTAAAATGGAGAATTCAGCGGGCTAAAATATATTTTAAACTGAGCCAATCAGAAACAAGAAAATAACGTAGCAGCCAATCAGAACTGGAAACCATTCAACTGTTCGCGCCGTTTTCTTGGAATTCAAAGCGCCGTTGACTCGAAGTGCTGCCATCTGCAGCTGCAAAGCTATTGTTTTTTAGCTTTATATTATCAGACTGGCTGAAAAAGCTAACGAAGAAGCAAATTTTCAGCCTTCTCAGTACAGCTAGTTGAAGAGGACTTACAAAAACTCGAGGAAGAATCCATACACAGCGGCGAATTGAATGTAAGTTTGTCTTCTTCGATCGAAACCCGCTAAGTTCAGGCAAAATATTTTATGCCAAATTGCCAGTTCAGTAATTGCATGATTAAGTTCCAACACTTCTGGATGACTATTTCTTTGCTGTTGATGGAATTCTGTAATTTTTCCTTTCAAGAGAACTTTAGAGCACAGATTGTTTCGACGAATTTTGCGGACGGTTTTCTGCCAAGTTTTACAATGAAAATTAAAGGGACTATGTCACCTGGTGCCCATGCGCGGTAGGGTCCACTAAAAGCTAATTTGCATACGACCTTTTTCGCAGTTTATCGGTAATCTGGAGTGAAGTATTTTTATTTTGAGTAGGCTTCTGTAAATTAGTGTCAACGTAGCTGCAATATTTATAACTGAACGAGGTTATTGATAACATAAGACGATAATTTAACGGAACAACTCTTGCGTGACTTTCCGGCAAAAACATTCAACTCAAACTCAACCGCTAAATTCACACTTCCCCTTGCTTTTTTTGACTTTGATATTGAGAAATAAAATTTCTGCCATTTATTTTCCATAGCAGTTTATTCATGGTCTGAATCCTGTTAACATAAGTTTGACAAAAATCATTGAAGAATGTACGCCTTCGCTGGCCGCCAAAATGTCAAAACAAAATTATGCTAATCGCGTTTACATTTTATTTCGCTTCGAAAACTATGATTCAAAACATAAAAGCTGCTTTAGAAATGAAAAGTTGTATTAGAGGCGACTATTTTATGCAAACAGATTGAAATTTCATAATTTGAAAAGTAAAATAACGTTCAATAGAAATACTGTGCAGCAGCTCCGTGCAGCGTGACAAGTGCCGTACGGCCAGTATTGTAGTGAGCTTCCCTGCGAAAAAAATAGAATGTGAAGCGAATTCGAATCCGCTGTTGTTTTTGCAAAGGACCAACACATCATTGTAATATCCATTCATTATCAAATAAATAATATCCTTCACCATTTTGCTCTCTGAATTCTAGGAAAGGCTCAATAAGTCCGCTACTGCCGTGGCAAAATTCATTCAGTAAACTGAAGCGGCCCGCCATTGAAGCTATTGTTTTTCTTCCGAAAGACTCGATTGATTGATTTCTTTCTTGCCTCCAGCGAAAGAAGATGGGCAGCGAAAGTTGAATGTGATAAGTAACTAGCGTTTAATGTTTGCTCCAAACCACGATGAATATAAAGCCATAAATTCTAGCCTGTTCCTTCGATGGTACTGTAGTTCGTTCTTGCCATTGATTCTTTCCTTGAAGTACTGTAATACTTTCTATCGGATATTTTTCGCAAATCGAGCAAGCTAACACCGAAATAACTAAATAGAACTGTAGTTCGATATCTCTTAAGGATAAGTTAACATCAAGAGTGAGCCAGATGCAACGGATTGCCAAGATTAGCGTAGATTTGTTCACGACTGCTTCATCTCCTCGAATCTCCCGCCGACTTTGAAAACGTTGGCGAACGCTTTCAAATTGAAGCTGAAAACTCGTATGCAAATTAGCTTTTAGTGGACCCTACCGCGCATAGGCACCAGGTGACATAGTCCCTTATTGTAAAAGCCTGAGTCGGGCCAAAAACATATTTACGCCCGCGAACATCAACTCTATTGTTATAATAACGTCTTCAGCTTCATGGTTCTGACAACATACATGATGCATGGTGTACTCTAAGGCAAACATATTCACTTAACCCTTTCACTTCCAAGAGTGTCAAAGCTCAAAAGTCTAAAAGAAAAAAAATCCCAAATGTCATTTTGCAAGATATGGAAAAACAAACAATACCACATGATAGCACTGTTCATTAGCCTTCATTTGAGTGGTCACACACTGGGGTTTCGTCCACAGACAAAGTTATAAATATACAACAAGTGACTTGATGCTTGATTCTGGGAGGAAAAGGGTACCCACTTGTGAACGAGTAAAAAGTGGTTTCCACAACATTTTCTTACTCTTGTTTGAATTGTTTTCGGCGATCGAAGAAAAAAAAACGGGGGAAAAAATGAAGCAAACAAACGTACAAAATCACCATTCAGACGCACTTAAAAACCGAAGCCTACACCTCGCCTTTTCGCGGGGTTATTACTTTCAATCTTTAATTGGACGGTGTTGCTGCGGTAAAACTGAACTTATGTTCTCATTCTTTTTCATTAGCAATATAAAATTTTAATAAGAACCCTCCTCAGTACAAGAAGCTTCCCAACATCCTTGTACCGCAACAATTTTCAATAACAAATTAAATTGTGAAGGCTAAATTTACTCATTATCTAACTGTCGAGTTTAGCTTGTCTCGTGTTGATCTTGTGATCAACCGCGGGTTGTCAAGGTGTATCTTCTTATCTTCGCTCCAAATTCTACTTCCCGTTTTGTCTCAATGGTTTAGTTATTACAATACAATATCAGTATCAACATTAATCTCTTCGTGACTTATTTTAAATAAAATCGTTGTTGATTTTACATATTGAACCCGTTCTTTATTGCATACAGCTTTACAAACATGTTGACATGTTCATTCTACAAAAACTAAGTGGAAATCCCGCACCGTTCTCTTGTAAACAATCCCGTTTCTGCATCAGCTATTGAACTTCATGTGCCGATATGTTTTGAACTCGAGCGCTCTCGTAGCGCGCTCTCGACCCAGTCTCGCTCCGCATCAAACATCGCACAAGAGCGCAGTGCGCGTTTCACCGCCCATCCTTTCCTGCGCCCTGGTTTGCTGTAAGAAGAAGCCTTCATCAATGTAAAAGTAACCAATGTGGTCACAGGCGTTCCAAACTGACCAAACTGACACTGTTAGTGTTTAATATTACGTCAAAACAGTCAAAATATGAAGGGTTTGCATGGCAATATCAGTATTATCGGGGCCATTCTTCAGAAGCCCTGGAAACCAGTGAGTGAAACACTTGGGACTGGATTTTTCAAAGCAGGATTAAGGACTGATCTAGGATTAGCATTAGTCAATTTTGAATTCAGTTTTGTGACGTATCAACATTGATCCCTTCTCAGTGAGTAGTACTTCAGTTTTGGCTGTGACTAGTCTAAAAGTTTGACTTGATCGAAGGCGAAACTGAATGCATTGAATGCTCGGTTAATTTTTAACCCTGGATCAGCGTTAAACTGGACTTGGCCGGGTCACATGAATGACTTTCAAAAAAGAGCCTATTGTAAACATATATTGTAAACATATATTCACAGACAAGGACGAAATACGTGCTTTTATTATATAGATACTGATGAAATACCAAGATTTTTCCTGTCACTAAAAAATGATATCTTCATCGCGCGTAGGAAAGGTATCATTTTTATCTTTCACATGTGAGGAAGAGCTTCCCGTTTATTCTCTTCTTTGTTGACATTTTTAAAGCTAGATTTGACTTTTTTGGGATAAAACGTCCTTTGTCTATACGTTTCATAAGTTGTCATGACATTTTTTGCGAATTTGGGCTCAGTCGACCAGGTGACCAGTTTTTCACTGTTTTGAAAATGTATTAAAAAAAACTGTGTTTAATCTCCTGGCTACTATCAGCACTCGAAGATAAAATTCGTATCCCCACGCGGCCATGTAATATCCTCTATGTATAACTCAATACAAATACACACACGACATACTTATGATCAAGATGAGAGCAAATATGTATTAACAGAGTTAGAATCCAATAAAAATATTTACTGTAAAACTAGAGCGAATGCACAGTGGGTAAACAAGTTAATTAAATTTGGAAACCTGCCACAGATGACGCTAATAAATAGCCTATGGCAACAACGACTGACACGGAATTCTCGCGTTTGGGAATTAATTTCAGTTTTATTTTCGGTGAAAGAGTATATGTTGTAAAAAAATATTTGGGCTAATGTTTAAACTAATGTTAGAGCATAACAATATATAGCTCATTTGACGAATTTTTAAACAGGATCAGCCAGCTGTTTTGCGACCGACTGAGATCAGTATAGCCGCCGAGCTACGCAAATAAGTTTAATTTTTAATTCTCAATATATTTCTCTCAAGAGTGGACAATGCTTAGAGCATTATTTTGTCTTTACAACAAAAGACTTTGATTAATTTATATGGCTTGGTGGTTTAATTTACGAGCCTTCCTATGTTGTCCATTAGTCGACATTATCTCAAATGGCATTTGCGAGCAAATCTCGTCGGTTGTGGACAGGAAATGAGCATGCGTTTGCACGAAATTAAATCGCGGTATTTAAATTCTGATTCTGTTTACGAAACTGAAAGAAGAACTTAATCATCTCGCGTGGGTGAATCTGGCACGTTTACGTCTATGACTGTAACGCTACTTACGAGTGTAAGGTAGTTATTGCAATTGCGAGACAAACAAGAAAATAATTGATTTATTCCAGATCCTAAAGAGGCCATACTGAACGCCAAAAACGAACGTCGAACCAACAGCCTGGATGGATGTTGCTCTTGCACTCGTATGTTTATTATATCTATTCCTCGTCATCGATTTGATTTGCGGGTTTCAGAAATGGCGAGAATCTTCCACACCAGAAACCCGGAAGCCGGCTTCAAATCGGAGAGACGATGGCGGCGAGCATCATCCACAGCGAAGAACTCGAAGCATGAGTAGAACCATGATGTTGATTAACAGGAGCCTCAAGGGATGACGAACCGGACATCCGAACGATACGAACAAGATTCGTGGCCAAACAACATTTGAACAAGAGATCCGGTCTTAGCGTTTTAGCGAAGTCGGAGATTCACAGATAAATTTAAAGACTCACTCACGCACATAATTATAATAGTTTGAGTAAAAACCGTTTATAGCACGAAATTAAAACAAGCGATGCATGCAGCCGAAAGATCAAGAATGGAGAAAAGAAGGCAAGAACAACAAGCTACTTATGACTGCGAGGACCCGGGTTTCAGTTGTATAGCGTAAAAATTAAGAAGAGCGCACAGACGGACACTTTTGTACAATGTATACATGTATGTCGACTGATTTGTCAGATAATGTATATGTAGTATTTCGATTGCGGCGCTTTAATGCACTTTTTATTTAGCAGTGGTGATAAAAACGTATAACTCAGTATAGAAACGTATAACTCAGTATAGAAACTTCGTTAAAGAATATTCGGCGGTTGAAATAAAAATTCAACATCAAATATAATATGTTTTAATTGTTTTTCCCGAAACTTAATTGTAGTAGTAGTTTAAAAGTAGGTCTATTCAAATTTGAAGTGGCTCTTGGTAACATCAATAATATTCGAGCTATATTTTATTTCTTTTGTGTATAAAAGAAGTAAAAATGACAAATTATTACATAAAGATATTGGCTTCGATGCTACCAACGGCGAGTAGGCAAAAAATGAACGAGCAGTACTGACATAAACATCTGTACCGTTCCTGAACACTGAAAATTCGACTTATTGTATCCTAGTCATAATTTCTAAAATTGTCTTTGGCTGGAGTAGTGTTGATATTATTTTTTGTCCAGGCAGAATATTTAATATATAGAGTTAAAAACCCTCAAGGAGATCCATATATTGGTCCAGTGTGACGAAGAACGAGTGATCTTTTCAGAAACTGTCAAACATCAACACCTTTTGATCGCATGATCACCTTTAAACAGCCAGTTAGGGAAAGTTCCTTAAAGCCTGTATTCTTATTCATGAACCGTCCATTGTTTCGCTGCTAAGAACTTAGCCCACGCTTGTTCATTTATTGTCACAATAATATATTTTACTGCGCTAAGCTTTATTTCATTTGCGACGGAGTAAAATACGTCGAAATGGGTTTTAATCACCACGCATGCGCAATACAAAGGCGATTTTTAACAAACGAAACTGAAAGTACTTTTGCGGAAGTTTAACCCATATTATAGTTTCCATGGGAAAATATTTCAATTTTAAATAATCTAAATATAGTTCACGAGGCAATAATGGACATATGCTATATATGGTAAAAAAAAACTATAATATTTAAAATTAGAATTAAAATTCCTCACTTTGCGTCCGATGACTATGAAACCCCTTTATTAGGGAATTTAAGTAGTTAATTTTGAATCAATTAATATACGTATAGCTTTGGTAATTTCGCAGTTTCCAATACGTACAGCTCTCTAACGGGTTTTTTTTTTATTGTTTAGGTTAACTTTATAAATTGAACAATGCATAGCATGCGTTGGGATCTGGACCCTAAATATACGTTTCCCGCAATGCACAGTGGGTAGATCCTCACCAACTCAACTCTTGTCAGATTCATTTGGCCGCTTAAGACGGTTTTCTCTAGCGACGGAGCCCACCAGAAGTGGAATCGAAAGAATTCATGAAGCTCAAAACACTCGAAAACGCTTGCGGTTTGCAGTCTTTCAGACAAAAAACTCTCGGGGTTTTTTTTTTCAGCAAATTTCGGACTATACACTACAGTAAAACTACCTGCAGTCAGTACAATCACATATAGTTAGAAAATACCCGACTAGAGCATCTTTTAGCCATTCAAGCAGAAAACGTTTCTAGTCTTGTAGCAGTCATATGATAGTTCGTTCAGATAACTTACATTAGGTGAATATCAATTACCGTAATGATTCGATTTAGCGCCCAGGGCGCTTATTTACTTTTGGTTCCTCAAGGGAGGGCGCTTATTCAAGACAGGGCGCTTATTCGGGACAGGGCGCTTACTCTCTCCTCCGCAGAGGCTTCTTGGGATAATAGGGAATAGGGAAGATTGGGGAGAGTGAAATATAAAGCGCGCGGGGGCTGGAGAGAGAGAAAAAGCAAGCGCGCTGTTCTCCCCCTCCCCCAAGGAAGCCTCTGCGGAGGAGAGAGGGCCGCTTATATCTTTTTTGAGAAACAACCGAATGTTCATTTTTTGAGAAACAACCGAATGTTCAAAACAAAACTTTAATATTTATTAAAAAAGGAACAATAACAGAAACTGTAACAGTAACAAATATACGGTGAATGTTCAGTTAATGTGAGGGAATTTTAATCTATGCTATTCGACGTCGATAACATCAGTGTCACTTGCATCAATAATAAAGCTTTCTTGTGCAGTATCTTCGACGTCCGATTCGGTGATCCCGTCGAAAGGATCCTTGTCGCGTGAATTGTTATCACACACGAGGTCATCGAAAACAACGACTTTTTGTTTATTGGCAGGAAGATCCTCGAGTGGAATAGGGGCGCTTATTAACAAAAACACATTCGAAGGGGGGCGCTTATTCGAAAGGGGGCGCTTATTGGAAGGAGGGCGCTAAATCGAATCATTACGGTACTATGAAATTACGAGCTAAAATATGAAACATCACACCAAAGTGCTCGCAATATATACTGTAGTTACATCATTTACGCATCAAATTAAGCAGTAAAATACACAAAAGAACACTACGAAAAAGACGTTCATCATGAGCAGCTGTAGTTATCGTCCAGAAATGAGTAGCTCAGGTCTTTTCTGTCACTCCATCTGACACAAACAACCGCCCTGGGCCGGGTTGTTCAAAGGACTATAGATCGTTTTCACGTGACGTCATCAAAATGCTAAATTCAAAAACTAATGATCCTACAAAGCTGTTCTTTCAGTATATTCTATACATCAGTGTGGTTAGTTGCTGGGGAAATGTTTGTGCCAGCAGATTGCTTCGTTTTGGAGATAAAACGTTTTCAAATTTGAGACGGCCTTGCTGAACGTGATCTGAAATGTTACAGAAACCAATATTGTCGCACTTTTTTTAAATTATAAATAAAGCATTCAGAAGTGAAAACTCATGACTTTGGTAGCAAAATATATTTTGCTTCTCGCAGACATTTTGGCCGCTATCTTGGTGTACCAAAGTGGTACAATGGCGGACCCATACTAAGTTCTGTAATTTTCTGAATATTGTTTTCCCAATAACTTCGTTGCAATGAACACTACCAAATCAAAACTTGGGGAATATATCAGTTTATTTCCACCTACTTTACAGTCTCTGAGTTTCTTGATGTTTTTGATGCACGCAAAACGATCTTGTTATTTTGGTGAAAACGATTTATTACGCGAATCCAGGATTAGCGCGAATTTTGATTTCAGTTTTTCAACTTTTCAGCGAGGATTTTTGTTTATCTTTTTTGTCTTTCTGTTTTGACTTTGACTAATCTTAAAAAAAGATGAACACTTTTATACAAGATTAAAAGCTTAATCTTGGATTGGCGTTAATCGACTTTCGAACAACCAGGCCCTTGTTGGAAATCGCAAAAACCTTTGTTTACGAGTTTTAAATGCGTTAAAATCATTTCTTGAAAAGATTTTCCGTCCAAACGTCTTGTAGTCACTTAACCTAAATTTCCAATGCTTTGAATATGCCGAACTTGGAGTGGTGTCTTAAGAATAAACGAAATTTTTTATTCAAACACTAATCGCCATGCATTATTTGTCTGCCCAAGAAATGTGGCTTAAACTTAGCAGCCACGCCTTGAAATCATATATTCACCGCGAAGCGCGGTGAATATTCTCAATTCACCTAAATTAATAAAATAATAAAATAAAATCACATATAGCAATCAACAAACACCCGACTAGAGCATTTTTTAGCCATTCAAGCGGGAAAAGGTTTCTAGCAGTCTAGCAGTCATGAATAGTTCCTTCTTACAAATATGATAGCATGAAACGCGAGCGCACGCAATTTGCTCGCGACGCACTCTGTGACCTGCATGCACCCATATTTACCTTTTCGCCTGCTAAAGACTAGAAAAAGTCAGCTGGGAATACAGTTTAGAATTCCTTCCAATCATAAAAACGTCAAATTGTTTTAATTACTAAGACATTGCTGATGCGCAACCACTAGACTGAGGTCCTCGTGGTTAAAGACAGAAAATTCGTTAAGGGAGAGATCAGAAACCAATCCACACACGGGTGTAATGATCGAGATTTACATCAAAAACGAATAAGAGAAACATCAGCTAGGGTCGAGGGAAGATTTTCAGCTCAAGAACGTAATTATACTTTTTGGAATCTAGAAATTTAAAGGCCGCTTTCTCGCCGATTGGAATATAGCTAGCTATGCGCGCGATACCAAAAACTCTAAAAGCTCAACTCACCGCAAAATACCTTGGGGGTTACATCAACAGCTTGAAGTCTGCCTCGCCGTCTACGCGTCTGTTTAGTGCTTTCCTTTTTCCAGGCGTAATGGTATCCTTCAAGGAAGGAAAATCAGTTTAAATTAAAACTCGAGATTCGAACGTGTTTAAATCTTTTTTTTTTCTCCTGCAGGTGTTAAAATGTGAGTGCTTTGGAGAAAATAAAAAGTCTGCCTGAATAAGCTCCTTAAAAACCCGACAAAAAAACCTTTTTCAAGTGCCGCTGTCAATCAATGCAGGTCAATCAATGACAAAAGAGCTCGGACTCTGAAAGGATTTTGGTGAGAGGTTTCTTTTTAGGAAACACTTGTCTGAGCGCATTTAGCATAATATTACAGCCCCAAGTAGTATTTACTAGCAATCTTTCTCAGTTTTCACGCTTATTTGCTTCAGAGTGTTGATTTTTTTGTCTCTTTTTCTGAGAGCATGTTCGTGTTTCTTATTCTCAAATTCACCTCAAATTATATTCACAAAGTATTGGCTTCACAAAGAGTAACAAGATGTTAGAATTTCAATGTAATAAACTACATGTGTTTTTCAATCTGACGCAATATCAATTACAATACATTTACTTATCACCTTGTCAAATGCTATCTGAGGAAACATATTCTGATAACAGTGCTACAGTAACTTCGTTATAGCCTTTTTCTTCGGTAATCAAGTCGGAAACGTCACTAAATTGTGTGTAATATGAAAGGATATTTTTTTAATTTTTTTAATTTTTATATGAAGGGAAATTCGTCATATTCAAGAATTTAATATATATTCTCCAATGTTTCATTCACTATTTTATCGTATATTTTTATTATTATTTCAGCAGCTCATTATGTTTAGTTTAAAAAAACGAGCAACGGTATTTTATCAGGTATAACGACACGAGGCGAAACACCAAAAACCTCCCTCTAAATCTATTCAATCTGATCTTAATCTTAACATTTTGGTTTATTTTAGACGAGAAAATTGAGCTAAAAGTTCAGCCGTATCTTTACCAAATATAAAGACACTCGTTAAACATTCATTTCTTTCGTATTTTCTTTGTGAATTATTAATGATTTTTGGAAGTATATATACTATTTTATAGTCTATATTATCTTTAATGTCTGATGTATTTTTCAATTGACACATTTTCAGACTTGCTATTTTGTAATGAATTATTTTTTTATTTACGTTCTTTGGTATTCACGCCACATCCATTATACAGTCGTAATATTGTAATCTTTCATGCGTTGATATATCTATATACTGTATATTCGACTAAGTGCTTCTAACTCAGTTTTGTTTTTTTTCAAAGTCACACGGATGAGAGAAAAACAATCATTTAAATGTCACACTACTAACTTTGTGTTTATTAAAAATTACATTTTACTAATAATCTACTCAGTAGCTGAAGAAGTTATCTATTCTTAATTTTTTTAATATCATTTTCTGGTGTATAGGCAAACTGATCCATGATGAAAAGGAGCATTCTGATTGGTTCCCTGAGCGGTTCCCAATTTTGCAATACGGACCGCTAAGATGGTTTACTCACGAATTAATTTCACCTAATTCCTTTTATGAAACATTGAACAAAAAACTGTTTTCTATTAAGTAGAAACATTGTTTCTTCGTGTCTAACGGACAATTTCGGCACAATTGTACGAAAGTGGCCTGAAAATGTAAATACTTAACTTTGGCGCACGCTTAAAATTAAAAAAAACTTTGGCGCACGCTTTTGCCAAGAATGGATCCATTAATTTATCAGCACAGTTTTAAAAGAGCCATTATAATAAAAACCTTATTGAATTTGTTTGTTCGGTCCGTATTGTGAATATTGGCCTGGTCTCGTTCTTTTTTTGCAAGTTTATGGGTTTTAAAAAGTACCGAAATAACTCAAAACAAAATAAAATAATTGTTTTTCGGTACTGTTTGAGTAAATTGTTTTTCGGTACTGTTTGAGTTATTCCGGTACCTTTTAACTAGTTTTGTTTTAGAATTGGTACCTCTCAAAGCGCGATTCTGGTACCTTTTGTGGGTTCCTTTCAAAATTTCCGACGATCGCAGTAGCATTATTCTAAAATTCTCGATAAAAGACAGACATTACCGATGAAGAAGTGAAGACTGAAGTGAGAATTTCATCGCAGAAGTAGCTCCATAAAAAACGAAACGAGTCACAAATAATAATTATGGCACTGCTTCAGTGAAGTGTATCGTACGAACGTTTTTCTGTATCACTTTTGTGAGCGCAAAGTAGATTATAAGTTGTAGATTATATCAACTCGTCATTATAAAAGCTTCTTTTTACAGTACAATAATATAAAACTTTTTAGCGACGTTTTAGAACTTGAGTGCTAAGAATAAACGAAAAAAAGAAATAAATCACAGTTTCAAGTCCTTATAGTAATAACTCAATGAAAACCGGCGCATTATGATTGCAGTATTTGGGTCGATCGTTTATTAAATTCGTGAGCGGAAATTAGATAAATGTTATTTACACGCATTAACTATAAGTAATTTCCGCACAAAAAACAAAACAATTTCTTCTTTGGCATATATTTTACGTGTAACGATAAATTTTGCGGCACTGAACATCTTTGGGCGGATTAGGACCGTATATATCGAGTCAGTCAGACCTTACAAATGTCCTTTTATATTTAAAATTAATTTAAAAAATTTGGAGATTTGCCACGCAACAAGTACGCTTGTTTGCTTTTGCCCCCAGAATCTCGTCTGTTCTACCGTTCAGTGGGGACAACTAAATTGGCTGAGGGGAAGTTTATACTGGGTTTCCATATGATCGCAACGGCGCAGTCGCAACGATCGCTACGATCATATGGAAACCACTCTTGCGATCGTTGCGATCCTTGCTATCCTTGCGCAACGATCGCAAGAGTGGTTTCCATATGATCGCAACGATCGCAGCGATCGCCGGTTGCGATCGTTGCGATTATGTGGAAACCAGGCTTTAGCAAACTAGAACAGCAACGGCAGAGAATAGCTCTGCACGTGCATTATTGGTACATTTCTTAGCCGTCCTCTGCAAAACAACAACATGAAATCACCAAAGCAGGGGCGGATCCAGGAATTTTTGATAGGAGGGGTCCCAGGATTTTTCCCGAAAATGTGAAGTAGAGGGATAGTTTTTGGAACTAGACGGCAGTACCGGGTTATTACTATAAAAGGCGTGGAGGGGGTGTTTGGAGGCCTCCCCCAGAAAATTTTGAGATTTCAGGCTCTGAAAAGTGCATTTTGGTGGAACCTGGAGATGGTTTTGCTATGGATAATGGAGAAAGCAAAAATCTCCTCAGGTCTGATAGGGGGTTCCGGACCCCCCCGACCCTCCCTCTGGATCCGCCACTGCAAAGTCTGCGTATTTTGGAGAACGTGAACCACGACCGATTTTCTCATCTTTCTTTTTGAAATTGAACGTTGTCTTAATATTTTCAGTTCGGGGAGATAGGCTGACACCGATAGACACACTGAATAGATGCAGGTAATTGAGAGATTCTAAAGTATAAATATGAATTATTTCAGATTTAATCGACGTTGCCCTGGGCGTCACCGTCGTTATTGCTAAAGGTCCCTATTGACTGCATGCGGCGAACCTCAGTATTCAAATAGCTCTAATGGTCGAGGTTTACTTCAAAAAACCAAGCTAGCGCCGGGCTGTTTATCAAAAATGGATGGAATTTTCTCGGTTGTATTGAGTAAGTGTAGCAATTGTTTCTTCCACAAGTATAGATCGGAAACTATAACATCTTCTTCAAAAACTCAACTGACACACCAAAAAATACTCACGTGATGTACCACTGAATTACTGTTTTTTTCCAAGAATTAAACGCTCTAAGTCTGCCTGTACTTCTCCTCTTTTCTCTTTTATTTTTATTTTCCTTTTTTTGTTTCAAGAAAAAATTTCACGGTTAAAGCTAGAAGGATCAAAAAGAACCGTTCAACACAATTATCTTTTTCTTGCAGCTGCTAACTTTGATTTTTTTGTGGAAAATATCAGCGGCGAACTTAACTTCCGTCATCCCTTCATCCGTCCGGCAAATCTTCTTTAAAAAAGCTCTACAAAAATAGCTTCCTTCCGCCATAAATTGGACCACTTTCAAACTTGCGGTTCAAAAAATAGGTAAAAAACCGCTGCCGGCCAACATAAATTTAGATTCTCGCATGAACTTAAAAAAAAGTTTATCTCAGTGACTAAAATGTTTTCTTTACATAAATATTGAACGAGTTGTGTCTAGGCTCTCTATAATAACTTGTGCCTTTCCCTAAAAACTCGCCATCTAATCGCTTGAAAAGAAAGAAAAACACCCTGACAAATGGGTTATTTTAGTCAAATGACCAGCTGCTTCGAAACCCAGAGGGTAGAACAATTTTTACAGGGATTTTTTTATGAATATAAAAGACAACACGTTCCTGTTTGTGGTTTCCCTGAACAAAAATGTATCGCTCCCCACTTGGAAACTAAGAATGACTTCAGACTGTCAGACGCATGATGAATGAATAAAGATGGACGCATGAACTGTCTTGCACTCTCTTGGTGTTTTTTTTTTTACTTTACCTTTTTATGCGGAGTAAAAAGGGACTTTTTTTGGGGGGGGGGGGGGGGGGGTTACGTTCTCAGCCGTTGGACTTTTTGGGGGTCTATTTTTAGCATAATGGGTCTTTTTTAAAGGGGGTCTAAAAATTTGGCCTCATTCGCACCTCCCCGTCACTAGTATACCTGAGTACCCCCAAAGAAGTCCCCAAATTCAAACCTAAAAACATGAGGCCTTCGCACCACCCTGTCATTAATATACCTGAGTACCCCCCACCTCCACCTCGGCTTCGAAACCCCAAGCTCGACATACTAATTCTCATTACTGATTGTCATATGTTTCGTTTAATGTTAGTTCGGAGAATCTGGAGGTACATCAAGTTTGTAGGGTGATGATTTCCCTATTTCAATATCAAGATTCTTAAAACTGACAGAAATGGTATTGCACCTCAGTCATGAAATAAATGAGCTAAACATCTGGTTATTTAACAAGCTCGAAATAGACATTTCCTAATTTCATGACGAATAATTGCTGCTCAATTTATAAATCAGTAAATGAAGTCTTTATGATGATAATAACTCTGATAATCTAGAACTATTTCAGGTCCAGTTTAATTCCTAAGGCGGCTATTTGTTTTTATATGCAGCTAAGAAAAAAAAAACACGAAAAAATCAATGATAACCGGTCAAGTCCCCATATTAACGCAAAGAAAACCGACGCAGTTATGATTGCAAAATTGGGCAGTTATCATTTTAATTCGTGAGCGTAAAGTAGATATTAAATGTTGTTTACATAAATAAAATAGAATTCCGCCTGACGAAAACCAAAACAGCTTCCTTTCTTTTAACTTAACCCTTTCACTACCAAGTGCTAAGTTCAAAACTGAGTTTAAAATCTTGAATTTCATTTTGCAAAATTGTCAAAAACAAACAGCACCGCTTGAAAGTACTGCTCAATAGCCTGCTCAATAGCTTTCATTTGAATGGTCACACACCAGGGTTTCATCCACATACTCAAAAGTTAGAACCTCATTTATTGACTCAAGGTTTGACTCTGGGAATGAAAGAGCTAATATCATTATATCGTATTTTCGTTATCGACTGGGCAGGCAGTAAAAAGATAAACCCGGTAGTTGAACAGATAAGGACCTTCCTAATGTGCTTTTACATACAATAATTATGACATTTGACGTTGGGAGTATAAAGCGACAGAGGAGACGGCTGAAATTCAGCCGGGCTAATTTGACCTGATCGGAAATCTGGGAACTAAGTTTATTTTCTCGTCATATCAAAGAGTCCTGCTGATAATTATGAACACCGGCTGAGGCAATTTGACAAACGATTTAGTTATCGCCGGATCTCTCTGAAAATCTCGCTTAATATATTCTTGTTTGACCGCGAATCTGATTGACGTTGAAATTTAGTATGGGTCGACATTTACTCAATTTACCAGTAAATGAACATATTGGAAATTTAGGATTTCTTGTTAACCCGGGCGATAACTCACCAATTGAAACCCATACATGTATCTCATTTGAGTGAATATTCAGCAAAAACAAAACTAAAACTCCACTCAATTACAAGAACTCACCAGCTTTAGTGTTTTGTTTTAGGATTTTTTTTTTTACCTAAAGGCTGCTATTTATTGCGATTTGGGAAACTGCGTATTTTGCGAGTGTTTCAATTTTGCGATTTTTCAAAGAACTTCCTGAGGGAAATACAACATATTTCAGCGCTTGAGAAAAAATATATTCCCGAAAAAAGAACAGGTGAGAAACAAGGCGAGAATTTGAATTTGTTTTATCCAACGATATCTTTGTTAAGGTAACACAAAAAGTAACGTACTAAACTCAACAAGAACACTTTGTCAAAAGGAAAAAAATGTCAAAAAAAAAAAACAGGGTAAATTTCGCGAGTATAGAAATTACTGCGGCAACTAAATTTTGCGATTTACCAAAAATCGCAAAGATTAGTTGCACGGCGATTAAATATCACGCTTGAACATGTCAAATCGCCTTAAAACTCCACTGAAAACAGCTTCCTTCCGCCATTTAAGCGGTTAGCCCCGAGAAATTGGCGAAAATGCCGCCACCGACCAACAATATTTCTAAATCATGCAAACTAAATATGTAATTTATAATCCACTTTACCTCCAATGTCAAACGTTACCTGTAGTTACCGATAAGTCACTTTATGGACCTCGTCTAGAATCGATCATTTATCTCAGTCCTTCCTTCCCAATTCAGTATTCGTCTTTCTTTGAATGCTTGACAATAAAATCGAAAATGAAAGCCCGAAGAAGAGGCTGTTGATTTCTCGAAGGCCCCCGCAGCTGTTTTGTTTTAAAATTTTCAGTCGCGAGTTTTGAATGTTAATTCTTCTTATTGAGTTTCATACATTTCCCTTTGTGTTAGTTGTGAGAATTTGGTGCCACATCAAGAAAATACGCGGCCTGATTTATGATTAACATTTGCTTTATCCGCGTCAAGTGGATGTATGGATATTGTATAATGGATTTTCATAAGTGCTGTCATGGTTATTAGAAAATGAACAAATCACTAACAGGCGATAAACATCTGGTTTATTATTTTTAACGAGCTCGTTTGCCTCAAAAAAAAAAATCATCATCTCCACAGTGGATCCGAAATTTCTCAATTTTAAGAAGAGATTTAGAGAATTACTACTAAATTTATAAATCACTAGATCGAATCGTGTTAAGGCCGATTTAGATGGTACGATTTTGTCGAATGCGACGCGCTTACGACAAGTCTACGACACGAATTGTGTCGTGTAAATCAAACTACAACTCACTTACGATTATCGTGTGCGACACGAAAAATGTCGTAGGATTTTGAAACTTGTTTTAAAACCCTGCGACATGTCGTAGCCACAGACAAAGTTAAATGATGAAAGTTGTATACGATTTTTGCATGACGCTAGCAGACGCTAGCAGCGCGCGCTACAAAAGTCGCATGCGACAAAATCGTACCGTCTAAATCGGCCTTATTATAAGAGAGACAACTGTCCGTGAATTAATCAATTTTGAGCTGGTCATCCACTTTTAAAGTTACGGCTTATACATGCATGACAAATAAAAAATAAATACGACTGAACCATTTACAGAAAAAGTGAGGGTTTTTTCTGTACCGGCTAATAAAATATCCATCGACAAATTGTGTTATTGATAGTTTAAGGGGCCGGTTTCTTTACCTTCTTAAGATATAGAAGTACTTTTTTCTAATTTACCGTTTATCAATTTTGCGAGTGCAATGTAAATATAAACGTTCTTTACATAAATAAACTAGTTTCCGTGTAAAAAAAATCAAAACAGTTACTGTTTTGTATAGAAAAAAATGATGGTGAATTTTACTGTTTTGTTACATTATTGTTATATGCTTATATACCGACTGCTCAGTCAGTAAAACCGATAACATTGAACTTATCAGGACCTTCAAATGTATATTTCAAATGACAAAATAGTGACATTTGACATGGGAAAGATATATATATATATATCTAAACTTATTTCACACCGATAAAATCAGTTACGAACCCATTATGTTCTCGTAAGATAAACCGGCGAGCTCTGTGTGAAAATCGTGGCGGTGTATATTTGGAAAATTTAACTGGAGATAATTTGACAAACAATCACTTTTTTCCCAGACGATCTGCCTCGACTGTTTTGACGGGAAGTTTACACATTAACCAATTCAAAGCGTTATTTGGTTGAGTCGATAGAAAAGTTTGGTGTCTAAAATATAATGTGCTTTTAGAAATGTAGTACTGGAGTTTATTTATTTATTTTTTCTCACCGAATGGAACCTTATATCTGATATCTATGGCTAGAACAAAACTCAATTCACCACGGAAAGCACTTTAGTTATACTTACCAGTCAAGTTTTCAACAAGCACGTTCAAATAAATTCACTTCACTTCTGTTGGTCTCAAAAGGTTTCCTTCAAAGAAAAACTATCATCGAGATTTAAATGAATTTAAGTCTTCTTCACCTTCTTGCAGGTGCTAAACTGACTTTAGCAGGTAGCTGGCTAAATTAGCGGCGATGTGGTATATCCACCCTTTAATCCGCCAACGCTTCCAAAACACCGCACAAGGAAACAGCGTCATTTAGGCCCACTGTCAATCAATGCAGCTGCACCAATCACAGCACAGTTACATCTGAACTGTCTGAAAACATTAGATGAAAAGCTTTTAGTGAAAGGTTTGTTTTTTTAAACTCGAACAGCAAGAGTCATTAAGAAATAAATTGGGCGCATAATTATGAAAATAATCAAACACCTACCAAATCTTTCAATTTCAGTGACGATTATGCAGAGAACTGTCTGCCTTAACCAATTTACTCCAAGGCATTTCAATTTCTCATTATGGAATATTATATATAATAGCTCGCTTTTTTAATTGAAGTTATTTCTGCAAATTAGGAGTTGAACTTCGACAGGTAGGTTCGTGCATGGTGTAGGCGTGCTATTAAAATAACAATTATGGCATCCTTCTGTTTTACGCTGATTATTGAGTTAATTGACGTCTGAACTTTTACTCTGATATAAACGAGGTGGTAGCAGTTATTCTTTTCATACCGCTCACAAGCTGTTGTTCTCCGGGGGGGGGGGGGGGGGGGGGGAGGGAGACTCTCCGAAAATTGGGTACCTTATTTCAGACCTGGCCCAATTTAGATCTCTAACATAACTATACACATGTCTTACACATGATTTAAGCTAACCAGGAATGGCTTCCGTTTGCGTACCATTTGAAAAGCGCTTATTGTTGTTCCATTAACATCGGAGAATTGCAGTTTAGTTCTGTTCTTAAAATCATACCCAATTACATACCAACACGCCGTCTCTCTTTCAGACCAAAGTGGTCAAAATCTATACCCTATCTCAGACGAAAACGGCCCATAAACCATACCCTTTGGCGCCAAACGCATACCTATATTACTAAGGGAGTATCACCCCCCACCACCACCCTCCCCCCACCCCCCGGCGTGTTCTACGTTGTTGCCTTATTCGTGGAAATTCGCCTGATTACCGATACATAACAAGAAACGACAGGCACTGTTGTATTTTGTTTATCGATTGGTTGTACGGTCCGCCGACGTTTACAATCTTAGATATATTTTGTCTGACATGGATTATAACTGTTAATCCATGAGACACGTTCGCAATACCCGTCAATAAACCAGAGCTCAATTATTTACAGTGTGGCGGAAGGCTTCACACCATAATTGGCCAGCAACCGGGCCGGGGTTCACCAAAATTGTAAAAGGAACTTTTTAGGGAGATTAGCTGTGTTCCTTCTACGCAATTAAACCACCAAGACTGTTTCTTCTTTTTCTCTTCTTTATTGGTTTTGACTGTGGTTTACAATTCTCAACTCTCTCACTCATGAAAATCTTTCTCACGTTGCTTTTATGGAGATAGTTTGGGAACTGTCAATTAACTGTCAAACTGACGCTCGATCCTAATTTAGGCTTTCGTAAAGCGAAAGTACGCTTGCGCAGATAACTATTAACATATTTTCCTTCGAGCTGGCAAACATTGTCGAAATATTATTTTCTTACGAATTTAATGGTCGTTCCCAAAGTATCCATCCAAAACAAAACAACAGGAGAAATATAAAAATTACAAGCTTCATTCTTATCAATTAAAACTTAAGAGTTACAGTAAGTTCACAAATAAAAGTTGTTGTTAAAGATTTTACACAATCGTCGTTACAAGTAAAAGGTTACATAAAGTTTAGTTTCGTGCGGTCGGCCCTGAAGCTGATACCGCCCTTTTCCATATCATTAACTAGTACGTGTTCCCGAGCTGAAACACTTTACACTGGGTCAACATTAGTTTGAAAAGAGAGTTTTCACCTTTGTGCGAAGTGTGAACGAGATCCGAAAGCAATTAAGCAACACCACTTTAACGTCCGAAAAAAGTTGCTTAAATGGATATATTTTCACTGAAAAATAAGGCGGTAGAATAAGGATAAGTTGCGCTAACCAAAACTACTATTTCCAGGAAGAGCGCCTAGAAAAACTTGACTTTGTTTTTCTGACATTATCTTGACGAGACACCTATAAGGTCCAATCAAGATAATAGTTTCTGAATAGCGATGTTTCTCGTTACGTCACCTATTGTTATTAATGTGCCAACCAGAGAACTATTGCCCGTTGAAACAAAGAGTTCTTTTGTTTAATGGTTGGCAAATTTGAATAACAAAACAAATTTGACGTAATGTTGATAAACAGTGAACACTCCTATAGGTCTAGATCTATTATTTAGTGGTGGAAGGCAAACACGTTATTACATATTTTTCGGAATGGTTAATTTCCTAGAAACATAACATCTGCTGGGCACTAAAATCATACCAGGAGAAAGTTACCATTTGATCACTATCAAATGAATATTCTAAATAAGAAGCATAAATTGATAAGTTACGGGCAAACCTAGAAGTCTTTTTAAAATGTCCCAAGATTATATTTCATAATGTTATATTTCCGACACCAAAAACCCAGTTTCCTTTCATATTTAAATATGGAATAAATAAATGTACGAAACGTTTCATTGCTTGCATTTTTGTTGTTTTACAAAATCCCTGACGTTTTTTCAGTCTTTTCCTGCGAAGGTTGAACAACTTAGTTCGTTGGTGTCAACTCTCTTGGTCGCAACTTGCTGATCGGTTATCAATTTTACAGAAATATATGTTTTATCGGTTTTTAGTGGTTAACTGGAGATCCTATTATCCTTTGATGTTTATCCGACGGATATAAACTACTTGAATCGGCATAATAAACATTATGATATATTTTTTTGCTACAAGTACATACAATTTTCAGTTCTGTTTCTTAGTTACGGCTGCCGGCTTGTTTGGACAAAGCAATGAGTCGCAAAATAATAATGAACTGTTTGCACCAAAAAACAGTTGAAAACTGTTTTAAAAACTGTGAAAAGAAATGCATAGCAAGTTCTCTGGAGGCGACGGAGAGCTGTTGCTACTCTTACCTTTTTTTATAAGAACGTCAAATTTGGATTTCAGGCTGAGCCGGATCTCAACATTTTTATTGTTTTGGCTACTTGAGCGTGGAAAAGTTTTAAGTTACATACATAGTATTTCAGCCGTGAACAGGAAACTGCATGTTGTATTGAATTTACATGTATTGACATTTAAGGATTGCTAGATTTGTTCAGAAAAAAAGAGGCTCTATATATAGTAAAACCATATGGTACAGTTTCCGTATGTATGAGCCAAGCTGAGCGATACATTCATCGAATATGCATTCTAGAATATAGTATGAAGTGAAACTCTCCCTAAGGCGGACAACCTCGGGATCAGTTCTGAATGACTAGCTGTCCGCCTTAAAGAGGTGTCCCCCTTATAGAGAATTTCGTTACATAAAAATAAGAGAAACTTGATTTCGTCGGAACCATCCAATCATGTCCAAATTACAGTGGTGTCCGCTTTGAGAGAGTTGACTTTATTATCAATAGTAAAACCTTGTACGGGATTTTTTGTGTGTGTGAAAAATAAACTGATGTTCTTTAACTGAATCTCAGCCTTGGTTAGCCTCCTACGCAGAGATTCGGGTGTTTCTTGGTGTTGGTTAGCTATTGTGTTGTGGTATGGGTATTGTTTATTGTCTTTTGAATCTTTTGTTTTACGTCATTTGGTGATCGCAACATCCGCAACACCAAGAAACTACCGTAATTTTAAAGGAGACCCCTAAAAGGTACCACCGACAGCTCAAGCTAAAGATAAGATGTTACAAAGACTCGATTTATAAGGGTTTGTATGATCGAGAACGGTTTTGTTCAGAGATGATATAAAATCGAATGTTCTGTGAATAAAACAGACTTACCCTGTTGCTGTGTTGTATTCTTTGTAGTTGCCCGCTTCTCTGGCTGGTTTGAAGCGATTTGGGCGAGTTAAATCGTTTTTCGAAGTGGCCATTAATATCATATCTTTCGATATCTTTGCGATTTTACAAGATATGAATCTACAATTTGGCCAATAGTCCATTTTACAGTTGTGTGCTTAGAATCCAGGCCTTTGAACAGAAGTGAGGCTGGAGTTGACTTTGTTGTGATACAAACCTTCCTTCTTTTCAAATGTAAATTATTCTGTTGTTAATATGTAAACTAGTTTCTGATCTCTATCATCTCATGGTCACCCCTAACCTCGCTTTCATACAGAGGCTTGGTTACATTTCACAGAACTGTAAAATGGTCTATTTACTAGATTAGCGTTAATCGGCTTTCGAACAACCGGGCCCTGGACTCCAGCAGGGTTAGAGTCCTCTCCAGGGTCATTGTGGTATTGGACAGAACACACCGGCTACTCTCACAGTGCTACGCTCCACACAGGAATACACATGGGTACGATCTGGTGAAAAAATAACGAAACCAATATTCCCCAAACACGGACCGAAAAAGCTAGTTCAATAAAGTTTTTATTATAATTGGATCTTTTAAAAACTTTGCTGACAAATTTTAAATGCATCCATTCTTAGCAAACGCAAAGTCAAGCATATACTTGCATTTTTTCAGGCCATGCACTTTCGTAACATATTAAACCGAAATTGTCCGCCATGTACAATAGACTACATTATCTTGTGTTCTCACAATTTCTAGTAATGCAAATCAAAACTATATCACTCCATTTTCTCTTCTTTTCTACAGATCGTCACTATCAATCTCTTGCGAAAAGCTACGATTTCTTCTACAAGGAACGCAATGAAACCAAATTCGCCGCCTTGTTGAAATATTTCGATGTACAGCCTGATCACTTTGTTGTCGACATTGGTAGTGGAACGGGCTATCTAGCAGAGAAAGCCTTTGAGAAGTTCCAACTAAAAAATCCCATTTGGTGTATGGAACCATGCGCAGAAATGCAAGAAGTAGCCAAGAAAAGGAAAGGTGTACTTCCCATCCAAAAAAACGCGGACGAATTCTTCAAGGATTTTGTGGACAGCGACCTGCGCTTCGACAGAGCGATGTGTATTTCTGCCGCTCACCATTTTGGCGATCCTGTGAAAATCTACAGGAGTATATAATCATGTCTATCACCCGGTGGTGTGCTTGCGGTGGAGCTAATGATCGACGCCCCCAACACCCCATTATTTACAAGAGCAGAAAATGTTAACGATGCTATGTTAGTTGGGACCAAAGAAAACACTTGCGCATGGTTACGATTAGCCAATTTTGATGTTGAAGTTTTGGAAGAGAGGATCGACTACAGCGTGACGAAATCCAAGTGGTATGACATGCTGCGAGGGCGCTTCTATAGCAGTTTAAGGGAGCTCAATGACGTGGAAATTGAAGAAGGAATCGATGAGCTGGAGAGAGGAAAGCTCAAAGATTTGAATCTCCAAGATGACATCCCCATTTTCAGCACGTCGCTCATATTTATAGCTAAGAAAGGACATTAACTTCGTTTGTCCGTTCAGTTGTAAGTTCAGGAGACGGCTTTGCATTTCTTTTTCAGGTTTGCCTTAATCAGTATAGTTTCTGCTGTACATGTATTAGCCGTACATGAACAGGAAACTATTGTAGTAAATTTACATGTATTGACATTTTATGGATTGCTATTTTTGTTCAGAAAAAGAAGGTCGAGACTAAAATAGCAGTTAAAAACCACCAAATGGGACACTATAAAATAAATGAAAAGTAACAAAATCTAACTATTCAAATAAACTTAAACTGTGCTAAAATTGGTTAAAATGCTAAAATATTTACAATATATACATTTAGTAAAAATCTACTAGTATACTAATGCAAATGAGACAATCTGATTGGCTGAGCTACTCGTACACTATCAGCCATTAGTGTGCAGTGGCTGGAGGTCGTCTACAAAATTGCGGTTTCTTCTCGTTTCTCCGAAGTTTCGGAAGAAGATTTAGAGTTAATACTAGACAATTGTTATGATTTTTTACTAAAACAATTAGATTTACGGCCTCATCAACTATCACATCATAGAAATCTCGAGCTCATAATCTAATTGTTAAATATACAAGTTAAAAACTCGTTGTTTACTGCCAAGATAAAAACTTACATTAAGTAATGCATAAAATACAATTGGCACAGTAATTATCGCTCAGTAGAGTATTTAAGTCAATCTTACGAATATTTTCTTGAAATATGATAATGTTGACAGATTTCTAATGTTCTCGTATATAATTGGCCATCCTCAAGGCTGGAAAACTGGAAAGTGGTGCCTCACAGAAGCTGGTATCAAGTTTGAACAGAGGGGGACTTTGGTCAGTTACTTTGCCAGCACAGAAGATTTTTTGAAGACTGAAACTTATTTCAGACAATTAACTGTAAATGCAGGCTTGCACAAAATTGACATTGTTAGCGTAACTCTAAAATCATCTAGGGACAGTGATGTATTGGCCAACTATGATCTCATCGTGTCGGAGGCTGAATTCAAACCTGACATTCATGTTAGGAAGGATGTTTTGCATGACATTGTGAGCTTATATGTCAGAGCACGCTCATTTTCCTATTCTAAAGATATTGTACAGCGCTATAGAATTAAGGCAAAACAAAAAAAGGGCAAGTCGTTACGCAAGGAAATAAGTAGAAGTTGCCAATAAAATGAACAACAAAGGCAGGTTTAAGGCAAACAGACATTTTATTGTTAATGTTGATATGATTATATCAACATGATATTTAACTATGCAGTAGTTATACGTTATCTCAAACATGGGATCTCTAGCATATTGGTGGTTTTCATCAACGTTACAAAAACTGTTTGCTTGCATGAACACCAGAACGACAGGTCAAAGAGCAGGCAGAAATAAACGTTTTTGTCCAAATTATAGCTTTGAAGTGTTTTTCATAACCGAGTTATTACCAAACGAATATTTAAAAAATTACAGTATTTAGTATGCCGCCGCCATGTTTGTGCCCTTCAGAGGGGCACAAATATGGCCGCCATAAAATTGCACAATATCATTAGCTTTCACTTCAAACCTGTTTAGATATCACTTATAAATTATTATCACGTCTAAAAATTTAAAAATGTCATAAAAATACCCGTTTTTGTGACAGTTCAGAAACACATTCATCCGGGAGTTCACAAATGTCAAAATGCTCTAATTCCAAAACGAAGCACTGGATCAATACCAAACTTTGCATAGAGATTAATGATTTTCATATCTAGAATATATAAAAATAATAGCTTTGTAGGATTCAACCTCGATTCCAGGCTCTCTCTCCTTTTCCTCCCTTGTCGTTGAGTAGAGAGACCCTGGTTGCGGCTGGTCACGTGACTATGCGGTTACAACAATACCGCAGGGAGGGTGGGTCTTTGAGGCCGTTTTGTCAAGGTGAACAATAATTACTAACCAAGGGATCGAAGGGGCAAATCGAGTTTGGTTCAAAATGGAACAGCATTTTATACGGCAAGATTATGTTAAAAGTGAAACAGGCTATTTGTATGGAACGTTTGTTTTTATTCTTTACAACTTCATGACATGAAAATGTATACGTGACGGATATTTCGAGCCACAAAAGCAGCGGCGCGAAAATTTAATACGAGAATGGAAAATTCGCTTTGCGAACACAAAATTTATAAGCTACCGGCTATAACGATGAACCATCGACTTCAGATTCACTTTTACACTAAGTAGACAGGTTCATGATCGTAAAGCTAAACGAGGTTGTAAACCAGACACCTTGGTCTCAAACCAACTTTGAAAACAACAATAAGCTTGGCGAGCTCGTTCACAGCTGACCCTGCGAACTCACTAAATTAAAACACAACGGCATTCATTTACAAATTCATTTGGAGCGAAATAGTCCAAATTTTAGGATAAAAGAGTAGCTTACTATTTTCTCTAACTGATTCTGTGTTAGTTTGACCATAATATAGTTTTCTTGTGTCAAAAAATCTACAACAACAACCGCTCGAAGCAGTTCCTTGAAAATCAACAAACTTGTACGGCACGAAATAATTAAGCTTATGTCAAACGGACTGTACGAAGGAATTTTTTTCCATCGGCAGTTTTTGCAGTGAATACAATTTAACGATCACTTAAACTCGTTACCTTAAAGCTGTTCACATACCAAGCTTACATGTAAACTTAATTCTTGAAATGATGGGCTTTCTTCCGTGGACAAAATTCCGTTGTAAAACGTCCGATCGATCGTCGTAGTTCGTAGTTGTGCAGTTCTGAGAATTACGCAAGCAGTTTCCGAGAAAAGATTATCGCAGTGATCTTCGGCCTGGCAAAGCCTGTAGAAGCTTGAATAACCACATGTAAGCATATGTACAAACTTTTTTGGTGCTTTCTTTTCTTGCGAGTTGTTTGAAGACCTGCTGCGTCTGCGAGTTGCTTCTCAGAGTCTACGCTCTCACCCTCTCATGGTAGATTTGTCACAGCAACAACTCTAACACTCTACCACCCCTCCCTCCGAATATATTTTTTTACCACCCAGAATCTGGGTGGTCACGTGACCAGCCGCAACCAGGGTCTCTCTACTCAACGACAAGGGAGGAAAAGGAGAGAGAGCCTGGAATCGAGGTTGTGTAGGATTGACAGCTTAGATTTTAGAATTTTGATGACGTCAGATGAAAACAAAGAATTGTCTCATATTTACTGTTTATCGTTAATCTATTTTGCAATATTTCTTAAATTCATCCTATGTCAGGCAATTTCAATTTCATTTCAGAGTTTGAGATAACAGGACTACTGTACAGTTTGGCTTTACTATAAGTATACATGATGCATGTAGAGAGGCTTCTCATCATTACAATGTAAATTTGTTTAGTTTACTCTAGCATGATTGCTGCATTTTGTCCAAAATGTCAATAATCTTGACTTGAATCTATAACAATATCTCATAGTTCTGCATTTAAGAAACTATACCTATATTATATACACCCCATCATAGCACCACAGTTGCATTTCCAGGGCACCCAACGAACATTTTTTTGTAAAATGCATTATTTTACCCAGATAAATGAAAATAAATGATATAAAAGCATTTCCAGGTGTTCTTCTGCGTTGCTGGGAAAAATATATCTGTTCCTCTTTGCCAGCATGACACACGGGGAAATTCCCAGCCAGCTGGATAAAAATTGTCTGTTTCCCAGCCAACAATAATAATAATATTAAAATAATAATAAGTAACCAAAAGGGGCATGGGAACTAATTAAACATGGATGGAAAACCTTTCGAATATTGTTTTGTATAATGTATTGCCGTCTCAAACAGTTTGAATATTCGGGAAATTTTATATTCCCTTTTCTCAGGAAATAATGACCGTGTAATCATTACTATTTCCCAGCCTAAAAAATAGACCGAAATATTTTGCCAGCCAGCAAGAATTCGGCTGGGGAACAGATAAAGTGAGGAACAGATTCGTTGGGTGGGCAGGGGCACCCAACGAACATTTTTTTGTAAAATGCATTATTTTACCCAGATAAATGAAAATAAATGATATAAAAGCATTTCCAGGTGTTCTTCTGCGTTGCTGGGAAAAATATATCTGTTCCTCTTTGCCAGCATGACACACGGGGAAATTCCCAGCCAGCTGGATAAAAATTGTCTGTTTCCCAGCCAACAATAATAATAATATTAAAATAATAATAAGTAACCAAAAGGGGCATGGGAACTAATTAAACATCGATGGAAAGCCTTTCGAATATTGTTTTGTATAATGTATTGCCGTCTCAAACAGTTTGAATATTCGGGAAATTTTATATTCCCTTTTCTCAGGAAATAATGACCGTGTAATCAGTCATTACTATTTCCCAGCCTAAAAAATAGACCGAAATATTTTGCCAGCCAGCAAGAATTCGGCTGGGGAACAGATAAAGTGAGGAACAGATTCGTTGGGTGCCCCTGCATTTCTCTACCCATTGTAATTGTTTACAAATATCGGTACTGTAAAGCTGCTCTGCTCTTCTTACGGCTGGGTCATGGCACATCTGTTACTTGCTCCCATGACCTGCGCTTGTCTCTTCTCCCTCGAGTATTTCCACTCTGACATGATATTGTCCAGTCTGAATGCGAATAGTGTTGTCATTATAGGCTTAGCCAAATGTGCGAGTAAGCAAATATAATGAAAGAAGGAATAGCCGGTGTAAGAGACACATCATCAGTTGGCCGGTAAGTACACGAATTCATCTTCAACTACACTTGTTTGCTAGACATTTGTAAATAATTTCCTTTCCCTTATTCGATTATTTATGCTTTTCATATCGCATATTATATGATGACCTTTCTCGATATATATTCATCAACGGAGCGGCTTGTTGTCAGTACAGATGTCCAGGGTAATATTTTATTTTACAATCGGGCAATGACTCGATCGAAGCAGAGTGATCACGAACACTTTGAGACATTGATTGCACTTTGAAAACAAAATTTATTTACATTTCTTTCATTATAAGAGACAATTTGAACGCTTTGCCGCCATTATTGTTGATGTTAACAGTTGCGTGATAGTCAAACCTTGGCAACTTGTGAAATTTTTTTCTCGCGTGATAATAAAGTTGTCCATTTTTTTATTTTTGATATCGAATAACCTGTATTAAAATTATCCACGTTTAGGATAAATGCATGGCACGTTCTCAATCGACATAACATGGGAGTTATCCGTCTTTCGATATACAGTACATTTACGAGTCCCAAAAGGAACCAAGAAGTACACTACAACCTTGTGCTCGTTCATAACCAAAACATTTCATTTCAGCAAACTAGCCTGATTAATAGAACTTTAAAACATCCATTTTGTAGTTAGGACGAGCTTAGGGTTAGTTTGTTACCGTCAGTACAGCGCCTACTAAAACTGAGATATATTGAAATTTCTAACACAATACGACGCTTGGCCATGAGCTTTCGAATTTTGAGAGTAAGCAAATATAATGAATGGAGAAACTATCGGCTGATAGTTGCCCGCGGAAATTTTATGTTCTAATATTAGCCCGAGAACGAAGTTCGAGGGCTTATATGCTAGTTTCTGAGAACATAAAATTTTCCAGGGCAACAATCGCAGAGTCCATCCCCCCTCCCCTCAGGTACAAGCCGGCTCTCCGTTACAGAGGTATTAGACAGAGCTAGGGCATGTCAGTTTTAATAAATATTGTGACAAAAAACTGAAAAACTGATTACTTCTATCAGCAAGAGTGACTATCTTGATCCTGGTCTTTTTTGTTAGGGATCTCCTGTGTTTATCAATTTTTTCCTTAGGAGAATCCAACATTTTTTAACGATGGATACACCTAATGATTTATCCTCTGTGAAAGGCAGTACTGGTTCCAAGGCTGGTAAGCAAAAGTTTTAAAGGAACAATTAATGCGCCATTTTCTATAAAGTTAAAATTGTAACTTGACTCATGCAAAAGCAATCACATTGAGCTGGTTGAGGCATGAATATAATATTAAGAACTGTCTTGTGACGTGTGGGAGGATTAGGTGGCCTAATGGTTACTGTACTGGACTCCAGGGTTAGAGTCCTCTCCAGGGTCATTGTTGTATTGGACAGAACACACCGGTTACTCTCTCACAGTGCCACGCTCCACTCAGGAGTACACATGGGTACGATCTGGTGAAAAAGAACGAAACCAATATTCCCCAACACGGAACGAAAAAGCTAGCTCGATAAAGTTTTTATTATAATTGGATCTTTTAAAACTTTGCTGACAAATTAATGCATCCATTCTCGGCAAACGCGCGCACCAAAGTCAAGCATATACTTGCATTTTTCAGGCCACTTTCGTAAAATTTTAATTGTCCGCCAGATATGAAGGGAAAATGTTTATATTTATGTCTTACTGTAAAAGGAATTCGGTTAAATTAATTCGTGGACGGTCCATCTGAGCGGTCCAATCAGAATGCTCCTTTTAATCATGGACTAGTGTGCCATATAATAAATCAGTGTAGTGGTTTTTTGATCAGGACGGATTCCCTGTGAGGGAAAGGGTTATATGAGACATCCATGTACAATAGCCTAGATTATCTTGTGTTCTCACAATTTCTAGTAATGTAAATCAACTATATCACTCCAGTTTCTCTTCTTTTCTACAGATCGTCACTATCGATCTCTTGCGAAAAGCTACGATTACTTCTACAAGGAATTAAATGAAACTAAATTCGCCGCCTTGTTGAAATATTTTGATGTACAGCCTGATCACTTTGTTGTCGACATTGGTAGTGGAACGGGCTATCTAGCAGAGAAAGCCTTTGAGAAATTCCAACTAAAAAATCCCATTTGGTGTATGGAACCATGCGCAGAAATGCAAGAAGTAGCCAAGAAAAGGAAAGGTGTACTTCCCATCCAAAAAACCGCGGACGAATTCTTCAAGGATTTTGTGGACAGCGACCTGCGCTTCGACAGAGCGATGTGTATTGGTGCCGCTCACCATTTTGGCGATCCTGTGAAAATCTACAGGAGTATAGAATCCTGTCTATCACCCGGTGGTGTGCTTGCGGTGGAGCTAATGATCGACGCCACCAACACCCCATTATTTACAAGAGCAGCAAATGTTAACGATGCTATGTTAATTGGGACCAAAGAAAACACTTGCGCATGGTTACGATTGGCCAATTTTGATGTTGAAGTTTTGGAAGAGAGGATGGACTACAGCGTGACGAAATCCAAGTGGTATGACATGCTGCGAGGGCGCTTCTATAGCAGTTTTAAGGGAGCTCAATGACGTGGAAATTGAAGAAGGAATCGATGAGCTGGAGAGAGGAAAGCTCAAAGATTTGAATCTCCAAGATGACATCCCCATTTTCAGCACGTCGCTCATATTTATAGCTAAGAAAGGACATTAACTTCGTTTGTCCGTTCAGTTGTAAGTTCAGGAGACGGCTTTGCATTTCTTTTTCAGGTTTGCCTTAATATAATTTCTGTTGTACATGTATTAGCCGTACGTGAACAGTACATGTATTGACATTTATGGATTGCTATTATTGTTCAGAAAAAGAAGGTCGAGACTAAAATAGCAGTTAAAAACCACTAAATGGGACACTATACAATAAATGAAAAGTAACAAAATCTAACTATTGAAATAAACTTAAACTGTGCTCAAATTGGTTAAAATGCTAAAATATTTACAATATATAGCTTACATTAAGTACTGCATAAAATACAATTGTTCAGTAGAGTATTTAAGTCAATCTTACGAATATTTTTCTTGAAAGATGATAATGTTGGCAGATTTCTATTGTTCTTATATATAATTAGGTTAGGTACAATATTCCATAACTTTGGCCAGTGTATCTTATAGAGTGCTTAACAACATGATTATTTGTTACATTTCGTATCAGACCTCTGAAATAGATCAGCAACATACGTAGGACATATATTATTAGCCGGGTAATGGGCTCCTGATTATTAGCTATTATTCTTAACCTTGTACATAAGAGTAGCTTGGCTGTAACCTCAGGCCTGCTAACCTTCTGCAGGGCCCGGTTGTTCGAAAGCCGATTAACGCTAATCCAGGATTAAAAGTTAAACAAGCTTTTAATTTCTCTTGTATAAAAGAGTTTTTCTCTGCTAATGTTTTGTAAAGTTTAACTAGAGATTAGTCAAAGTCAAAACAGAAAGACAAAAAAGATAACCAAAAACCTCACTGAAAAGTGAAATGAAATCAAAATTCGCTCTAATCCTGGATTAGCTTAATCGTCCTTTAAACAGCCCGGCCCTGTTTTGTAGAGTGCATAGATTGGCCATATCTAGTAATTTGTAATAACTTGACGTTTTGTCACAGTAAATGGCTCTGAGTGCCTTTTCGTGTAGCACGACAGAACTGTGCTAGACAAGGTGAGAGTAAGTTAAATAACGTAGAATGGCAGCTTTAAACTGTTTAAACAATTGCAACGTGGTGCTAGTAGGTATCAAGTTCCTGAGTCTCATTAAGACTCCTACACGTTGGCTGCTCTTTCTATTGATACCCAAGCAATTTCAGGCAATATATAGTAAAACCATATGGTACAGTTTCCGTATGTATGAGCCAAGCTGAGCCATACATTCATCTAATATGCATTCTAGAATATAGTATACCTGTATTATCAATATAGTAAAACCTTGTTGTGCGGGATTTTTTGTCAGCTTTTGTTTTTTTGGTGAAAAATAAAAATGTTCTTAACTGAATCTCAGCCTTGGTATACTCTAAAATTTTGACCAATCTCACCCTCAACGTTCTTATAAAAAAATGTTCTTAATTGATTTCGTTATATCGATGGCATGAGACAAGAAGAACGATAAGCGTTTTCATTTAGGTATTTTATACTGCGACGCTTTCTTGCACAGTTATCAAAATGGTTTGCCGGAATCGCTGGTGTGATTTTCGATTCAGCATCATTTGAATTTAGCATCGCGTCATAAGGTAGAATTATTTCAAGCACGTGATCTATAGCCTGGCACTTGCTCGCTTTCTCTTTTCACTCTTCGTTTTTTTTCTCGTTTTTATGGAACAGGCTATATTGTATCTGCGCACAGACCGTTCCTAAATATAATGCATACTGATCATGTGAACAAGAGAAAATAAGAACCATGAGTGAAATAAATTAATCCTCGCTTCAAAAACGAGGACTACCTTATTATAGGAAATTAACGCTCCATGAAATTAACACGAATTTTAAAAATTCGCGTTAATTTAAGTCGCGTTAATTTTTGTGAGCGTTAATTTCCGCGACATTAATTAAGTGGAGCGTTAATTTCCGCGACCTTAATTTCCATTATTATAACCCCAAATTCTGGATCCTGTACAGAGATATTTGACACCCAGGAAACAATAGCTTTCTCAGTTCTGCACACTGTATTTCAATCTTTTAAAAGCCCTTTAAAGGCTTTAAAAAGCCTTAATTACAATATTTCCAGTTCACCCACACTTTCAGAACGGAGCAATTCTGGACATCTGAGTTGTTGTATTTCAGCCAAAATATCTTTGTTACTTTGTGCTAACGCGTTAATTTCCTTCATTTTGAAATTTTACCTCCTCTTTCGCGTTAATTTCCTTTATTCGGAAGTACTTTTCCGTCCAATTCGCGTTAATTTAAGTCGCGTTAATTTCAAATACCTTAAATAACACGAGCGTTAATTTCCTATAATAAGGTAATAACTGAGTGAGGACTAGCAAATTGCGGACTAGTAAAACGCGGAAATTTTTTTGGGCTTTCAGTTTGGACTCTATCATACGGAAGCCGATAAGGGTCACAAGTTGTCGCTTCTAAGTTGTCGCTTCCGAGTTGTCGCTTCCAACTTGTCGCTTCCGAGTTGTCGCTAACAAAGGAGGGACTTCTTGTAGTATAATGTGGAAGGGAGGGGGAGGGGGTGTGGGAGAACTTTACGAATCTCTAAGAGGTTAGTTATAGCCACACGATCTTTTGAATTAACTTCCTCCCCCCGGAATATCTGCTTCCGAGTTGTCGCTTCCGAGTTGTCGCTTCCAAGTTGTCGCTTCCGAGTTGTCGCTTCCAAGTTGTCGCTTCCGAGTTGTCGCTTCCAAGTTGTCGCTTCCAAGTTGTCGCTTCCGAGTTGTCGCTTCCAAGTTGTCGCTTCCGAGTTGTCGCTTCCAAGTTGTCGCTTCCAAGTTGTCGCTTCCGAGTTGTCGCTTCCAAGTTGTCGCTTCCGAGTTGTCGCTTCCGAGTTGTCGCAAGAGAAGACTGGTAAAGAGTTAGTCGTAGATGGCAGCCAAGTTGCCGAAGTTCGCGTGTTTTTTTTTTTGTGCTTTTTATTCTATGTATATGTTCGTTTGGAAATTGTACACTTCCTTCTCTTCGAGATAGCACTATTAGAGGTACGTTGAAACATTTATCATCAAATTCCGTTCGTTAAAGGTGGCCCAATCGGATTTTTCAGTAACGATACCTTTCAACTTTGAGCAATAGTGTACCACCATAAGCAATCCAACAGGAAATAAATCGTTACAGTTATGCTAGAAAAAGATGAAAGTTTCAGATGAGGTAAGTTTTATTATCGAGCGTTTTATGAATACATGATGTATGGAATTTATCAAAATCGGAGTTACCATAGCAATGTAATGACGTCTTCCCCCTCTTTACATGAGACCTAATAACTTGACATCAACGTACGGTTTTGGAAAAGCTGGGTCTTCGAGCTGGCATACTTGTCTGCAAAGTTTTAAGAATTTCTATGAAAGCGTTTTCATCTACCCGCAATTGTAAATTCCATACATCATGTATTCATATAAGTTTAACGCTTGATGATAAAACAAACCTCAACTGAAACTTTAATCTTTGTCTAGTACAGCTGTGACGATCTATTTTTTGTTGGACCACCTTATTAAACGAAACGAAATTTGATGATAAATGTTTCAACGTACCTCTAATAGTGCTATCTGGAAGAGAAGGAAGTGTACAATTTCCAAACGAACATATACATAGAATAAAAAGCACATAAAAACACGCGAACTTCGGCAACTTGGCTGCCATCTACGACTAACTCTTTACCAGTCTTCTCTTGCGACAACTCGGAAGCGACAACTTGGAAGCGACAACTTGGAAGCGACAACTCGGAAGCGACAACTCGGAAGCGACAACTTGGAAGCGACAACTCGGAAGCGACAACTTGGAAGCGACAACTTGGAAGCGACAACTCGGAAGCAGATATTCCGGGGGGAGGAAGTTAATTCAAAAGATTGTGTGGCTATAACTAACCTCTTAGAGATTCGTAAAGTTCTCCAACACCCCCTCCCCCTCCCTTCCACATTATACTACAAGAAGTCCCTCCTTTGTTAGCGACAACTCGGAAGCGACAAGTTGGAAGCGACAATTCGGAAGCGACAACTTGGAAGCGACAACTTGTGACCCTTATCGGCTTCCGTACTATCATGTCGTTGTCGCTTTAAGTGTTCTACGTAGTATCAGCCTTGCTCACTTCATTTGAATTTCTATTTCTGGCTGATTTGATCTCCTACGTATACCAGCAGCATTTTCGTTCGCGGTCCTTTGCTACTTTATTCACTTCCAGTTTTTTTCGGACCGTAGATCTTCTTAGATCCTATATGCTGTTTATATTTTTCACATGGTTTTGCCCATGTATTCGCTGTGGGATAGTTTATGTCTATCATCACTTTCCTTATCGCGACAACGACATGATATTTCAAATTCTTTGCCGGTTACTCATGGTCACGCGCTGGCGTTGGCCAATTGGCAAACATTTGAATTTGAGCTCATCTGAGGTCATTACCACGAGCATTCAATAGTCAATTGGCCTCATAGCTGGTTGTTCTATTTTATGCGGCTACACCGTGCTGACGAGACCCAACCAGGTCGAAACAGCTGTCCACGGTTGCATTTTTGGCTTTCAGTTTGGACTCTATCATGTCGTTGTCGCTTTAAGTGTTCTACGTAGTATCAGCCTTGCTCACTAGTAGTGGTATCGGTTAGATTAAGGTCATTTTGACAGGTACCCATCAAACTCAAATTAGCATAAGAACAATGGGTTTGATGGATTGACCTATCCTTGGCAACGTGCATTTCAATGGATTTGATTGATTGACATGTATGCAAATGAGGTCATAGTCTCCGCCCCATTTTGATATTGAGATGTGACATAATCATCGGAAAGGGATCGGACAAAACCGACGACAACAACGGTGATTGTAATAAAGCGATTTTTAATAGCACTAAGTTACATTGCGGACGTTTGCGGGGTCCTGGTGACCACCGCGCCCGACTTTCACAAACATCAAAAAAGTTGACCTTGACGCTCTACCGGTTGTAGTAGATTGGCTACTGTATATCGAGGAGAATGTTTGTGAGGGCTTCGTCTTCAGCGGTAAAGCGAAGGTAGCCATACGGGTAAGTTTGAAATGTCACGGGATCGATGACACGTTTGTTGTAGACCAATTGGTATTTCTTGGTCTGAGACACGGTATGAATGGCATACTGTTTGGCATCGCGCACAATGTGATAGGGCTTGACAATGGCGTTCTTGGTTATATACCTTTGGGAGTCACGTGGTTATGAACCAATGAGAAGTCGGGGGGATGTGGGGTATCCCTACAGTAGCATTACTACATATTGCTATAAGGACGCTTTTACCGTCAAACACGCTTTCACGGGTTAACAGCAGATCCCTCTTACACAATAGGACAGGGTAGCTCACAATAGACCTGCCTGGACTTGCCCGCTCTATAACATCACTGATTGAGACGCACTCTCTCAGATTCGCTTGAACTTGAGCTAAACTTATTTTATTGACGCACTTAACTTCCAAGATGAGTTACTCAAAGTGTGGACTCTGCCTCAAAGACCTTGAAGTGATTAACCCCGCCTCAGGTATACCTTACATTCGATGTGTGGACTGGAAGCTATGCCCCTTTTTCTGCCGAGAAGATAGCATTCACGGATATCAACAGTGTCTTCGCGACCGTGTGATACCTGACTACAAAGTACACGAAGGCGGACAATTACCCTACTGCATACACATGGATGTCGCGACATTGAAAGTCTCAAGATCCCAAAAGAATCCTTTCCGGCCCTATTTTACATGCAGAAGAAAAGAAATGTGCAGATTCTTCCGATGGGCCGATGAACTACCCGTTGATGTTTTTCAAACACAATCTCCAACGTATTGCCCTGAAGAAAAAGTCTCACTACAGGTGGACATGCTTCAACGCTTACAGAGACCTAAATTGCAAAGACAGGTGGACACGCATCGATGTTTACAAAGACATCAACTGCAAAGACAATTTGGCAGAATAGATAGTCCAAAGTGGGAAATAGACTCTGAACATTAAAGCACGTCGCGACTCTAGAGAACTCAGCAAGATGTGTCAACAAACCGAGCGCAATGTGGAAGCTACATAACGATTCAAGCTTTGGAAAGAACACGCTCGTGTGTTTTAATTTAATACAATCAGATAAGATTGTATTCGAATTATTGTACTTTCCGTAGTTTGAGCGAATATTGAGTGATTGTGTATTTTGGGGTACTAATAAACCGTTAATGCGTAAACTTATTTAAAACTCTGTGTATATTTTTGAGTTTCCCAGCTACTTTACATGAAAATCACGTGCCCATTCTTTAAACGCCTTGTTCTCATACAAAGGAAAATAAACGGTTTTCTCTTCATTGAATCTCCGAGGAAATTGTGCATTTTAATTACGACACGGACTTGTTTCGCTTCGCTTCAAAACAAAACACAACACAACACCCAGATATATTTTACAAACACATTTACTGAGATCAAAAGCATATGCTTTGACCAGGATTCGAACCTGGGTTACTGCGGCCACAACGCAGTGTCCTAACCACTAGACCATCAAAGCGTGGGTGTTATAGCTGGATAAAAAATAAGGCAGAATAACAAATGGAACTTGATTTTGTAATTAATGAATTCAAAATAAGCTTTGTATTCGCAATTGGTGGTTTTCATCAACATTACAAAAAATGTTTGCTTGCATGAACAACATCAGAAAAATTAACAGGTAAAAGAACTGGCAGAAAGAAACGTTTTGTCCAAATTATAGCTTTGTAGCGTTTTTCATAACCGAGTTATAGCCAAAATAATTTTCAGAAAATTACAGTGTTTAGTATGCAGCCGCCATGTTGGTGCCCATCTCTGGGGCACCAACATGGCCGCCATAAAATTGCACAAGAATTAGAGTATATTCTACCGTCAATATCATTGGCTTTCACTTCAAATCTGTTTAGACACCTCTTCTAAATTATTATCACGTCTGAAAATTTAAAAATGATATAAAATATCCGGTTTTTGTGACAGTTCATTAACACGTTCATCCGGGACATCACAAATTTCAAATAGCTTTATTTCCAAAAGGAATCACTGGATCGATACCAAACTTTGCATAGAGATTAATGATTTCCATGTCTAGAAGATATAAAAAGAATAGCTTTGCAGGATTAACAGTTTAGATTTTAGAATTTTGATGACGTCAGATGAAAACAACGAATTGAAGCCAAACTTTAATTTGATGGTAAACTCTGGCCTTTTTAACAAACCTTTTTAACTGTTATTCAGTTCATCACAGGAAAAGTCTTGGAAGATGGTGTCAGCACAACTCCACTCGATATTTAAGTTTTGTTTGTAAATAGTGTTTTTTTTTGGAGTTCTTGTATATAGTTTTCTCACTCGTGTTAATTGTAAATAGAATTGTAAATAGAGTTTCATTTCTCAGGAATTGTTTTCCGAAAGATTATACATAGGAAAAAATAGATTTTAAATAAACAGTTAGCAGAATTTTAATCATGGCTTCATTTTCTGTCAAGCAAAGCGCACCCACCTTTCACGCGTGACCTCCACGCGTGATTCCACACGTGTTCACACGCACATTCCCGGGGAAAAGCACAAGCGTGATTTGGTGTCCTAGGTGCCCTTAGTCAGTACCCTTTCTGCCCGATAAATGTAGTGTTTGCAAACAGCTCTGTTCAAATCTCCTCGAGATGGCAGTCAAGTAACCCATTTGGCAAAACACATGATTCTTGCATGTATTTAGTTTGTATATCAACATTCGCATATTTACATCAAGATCAACATGATCAATATATACATCGAGATTGTGATAGGCATGTATGAAGTACCAGGTCTACACTCTGAAGTAACCGCTGGTCAGTAACACCGCTGCACTTTTTCCATGTGAGCTGTTGCGCGACAACTGATGGCGGGTCAGTCCCGTAAGAGTGCCGATGAAGTTAGCGAAGAGAAATTGACATCGATAGTTCGTAGAGTATACATAGTCCAGTTCTGGCCCCTCTCTGTCACGCAAACGTTACGCTCACCTTGACGTGAGCGTAGCGTTGCGTGACAGAGAGGGGCCAGAACTGGACTAAGAGTATACACTGCTCTTCAAGGAGATACAACGGCAGCAGTTAACAGATCCGACAGTGCTCAATTTACCTCATTGGAACAAGAACTCGGTAGAAGATTTGACACACCACGTGGGAGAGGTCGTGGAGGACTGCCCGGTCTGTCAGGTCTGTCAGTGGCACAACAGTCTGGTGGATCGGGATACAATCCTGGAATGAACTACGGTCATCTAGGGAAAGGAAAAGGGAAAGGAAGGGGTAAAGGGAAGCCGGTTTGCAAACAAAAAAGGAACAGCCTCAAGTACTACCGACGAAAGAGTTTATTCTCCTTCCTTCGCCAACACATGATAAAGTACCACGTTGGGACAACAAACGTAAGCTGCAAGACTGTTGTGCCACTGACAGACCTGACAGACCTGACAGACCTGACAGTCCTCCACGACCTCTCCCACGTGGTGTGTCAAATCTTCTACCGAGTTCTTGTTCCAATGAGGTAAATTGAGCACTGTCGGATCTGTTAACTGTTGCCGTTGTATCTCCTTGAAGAGCAGTGTATACTCTACGAATTATCGATGTCAATTTCTCTTCGCTAACTTCATCGGCACTCTTACGGGACTGACCCGCCATTTTGTCGCGCAACAGCTCACATGGAAAAAGTGCAGCCGGTGTTACTGACCAGCGGTTACTTCAGAGTGTAGACCTGGTACTTCATACATGCCTATCACAATCTCGATGTATATATTTGATGTAAATTTGCGAATGTTGATATACATATGCAAGACTAGAAATGTGAATGCGAGTCCTGATGTAATATATGCGAGTGACAATGTATATAGTCGAATCTGGATGTATGTTTGTCATATTTGATGTATACATACGCGAATCTTGATATGCATATGTGAATCTTAATACCTATATGTAAATCTTGTTACATATATATACAAATCAAATCAAGGTATATCAATCTTGACATAAATATACGAATCTTGATGTATATTTACAAATCTTGATATTTTGTCCCTTTTGAACAAGCATACATTTACCTAGGTTCCCAATGCTTTGAATATCCCGTACTTGGAGTGATGTCTTTAGAATAAACCAAAATTTCATTCAAAAGCGAGCGCCATCTTTACTCGACGGTAGAAGAAATGTGGCTTAGCTTAGCAGCCACGCCTTGAAATCCCATATTCACCGCCTAGCGCGGTGAATATGATTATATTCACCTCTGAAAATTATACTAAACAGGGATATACATGACTGCATCTGCTTCGTGACCCCTCGCGTGGAGTGTGATTTTGTGGGACAAATTAAAGCGACGATATTTCAATATTTTAGAAAATGCACAGGGAACCCGCATTTTTTAGCTGTATAATAATCAAAGCAGTTTATAGAAGCGATTTGCACCCGTTTCTTCAGGCGAATTTCGAACGAGATCGTTTATAAGCCGCGTCGGAAACTGGACTCCAGAGTAATGTCTCTTTTTTTTTCGCCACTCTGTCGTCACTCGCTTTCGTGGCATCAGTGTTCCTCGCTATAAAGAAAAACCTCTGGCACCCAGGCAACTTCCAGAACGGCTATACAGCTATTCGTATCGCATCCCCGTCACTTTTATATGGGAGTCCTCCCCCCCCCCCCCCCCCCCCCCCCCAGGGATAGCGTTATCCTTATACAACAAGCGTTTCAATTCAAGAAGAGCCAAAGCTAAGAGCACTGACCAAGGAAGTAGAGTTTCCATTGTGAGTTCACACCTCTGAACCATGCTTCGGTTCCTCCTTTGACAATTTGAATCCCGAGTTTAGCAATGAAATACTTTGGAAAGCTATCTTTATGACATTTCCATAAGCTAAGAGCCCTGACGAAAGAAGTACAGTCGAACCTTAAGCGGCCAGCTATCAAAGTCCCAATATCAGTACTGATAATACTGTAAATAAAACCCTGATTAAGCGGCCAACCCCTATTAAGCAGCCACTTGCCATTTCCCCGAGGGTGGCCGCTTTATCTGGGTTCGACTGTACAGCTAAAAAATGCGGGTTCCCCGTGGAAAAGGTATAATAAGAATGCTCGAAAAATGTTCTAAATTTAATACTATATTTCCGAAATAATATAAATAAAACTGACTTACCTTGAATCTGTTTTGCGTTATTTTGATGAACAAACATCAAAATAGCGCAAAACAGACTTAAGTAAGTCAGTTTTATTTAGGTCATTTCGAAAATATTTAGCATTTTAGATTTAGAACGTACAGTCAAAGCTCTCGTAAGCGACCACCTCGGGAATTCGAAAAAGTGGTCGTAACTATAGAGCTAGTCGCTTAGGAGAATGGGCTCTCGTAAGCCACTACGGGCTGAAACAATAGAAGCTGGTCGCTTACGAGAGCTTTTAGCTGATAAACGTTGCGATATGTAAATGGTTATTAACAGTATTGTAGTAATAATGTAAATAGTTATTGCCTATCTCAGAAGAGGTTCGCGAATGTACAGCAAGAGTAGCGGACTATCTTGCTCCTCATCTTGTTGTTAGGGATCACTTGTGTTAATCAAATTTTTCCCTAGGAGGAGCCAACATTCTCTAATGATGGATACACTTAATGATTTATCCTCTGTGAAAGGCAGTACTTGTTGCAAGACAGCTGGTAAGCTAAATGTTAAAGGAACAATTAATTAATCTGCCATTTAATTGTCTATCAAGTTAAAACTGTAACTTGACTCGAAAGCAATCACATTGAGGTTGAGGTATGAATGTAATATTAAGAACTTTCTTGTGCCGTGTGGGAGGAATAGGTGGCCTAATGGTTAGTGTACTCTGAGGGCCCGGTTGTTCGAAAGCCGATTAACGCTAATCCAGGATTAAAAGTTAATCAAGCTTTTAATTTCTCTTGTATAAAAGTGTTTTTCTCTACTAATATTTTGTAGAGTTTGACATTAGTCAAAGTCAAAACAGAAAGACAAAAAAAATATAAACAGAAGAATTCCTCACTAAAAAGTTACAAAACTGAAATCAAAATTCGCGCTAATCCTAGGCCTGGATTAAGGTGGCTGGACCCAATATTTTTGCATGAGCACCTTCCAACTTTGAACTTCCCATACCTAAACAGATTGATTTCAATTTCATATCCATTATAACACATGTGTTACATATAGACTGAACTACAATATGGTATGTTTTTTGGGGAGATCGGATTGAATATCACGTGATAATGACGTCACACCTTTTTTAGCTCTGAGTCGAATTTTAGCCCTCAACCGCATTTTCTAGGGAAATGCTCTACGATACCTATACCTTGGGTGTTTGTCTTCGTCTGAGCGGAGTTTCACAACAATCTATAAGACGGATTTGGAGATATTTTGGTACCTCTAAATTAAGGGTATAATTTATGTGAAAACTAAAGAATGGACTTCCCGTAGCCAAATTTGCTACTTCTGGGTTATATATTTACAAAAAATACCGCTCATTCTATTATCATATGTCCCTTATACTTCATAGAAAAACTAGAAGGAAGTACAGCAACGCGATTTCGCCAAAACTGAAAATATATGAATCAAGGTGAAACATCGATGTTTACCTTTTTCACGGTTTTACAGATACTTTCACAAAAACTACGATCATGTCAAAACTCGTCGATTTTTTTGTTCATTTTTTTTCATGACTGCAACTGATCAATACACTACACAATCCCCGAATTTCTTGTTCATTGATAACTTCTAAGGCTGTCTAAAATAAACGCAAAGTCGAGTAAATATTGAAGCGGTGTCATAGTTTGCGATAATTTTGTGCTCTGGGATTCCTATTGTCTCACAACACCACGTGCACCACGCACCACGCATGCATTGACCGCGCTTGGCTGCCCTCCGAAATCTTTCCGAAATATGGTAATGTGCAGATATTTTAACAAACAACAGTGAACAGTTGTAACACATTTCAAAGAAAGTGAGCGCGTCACTCAATTTCAAACTAATTTCATTTATTTATGCCTTGTTAAATGTTTTGCATGAAAGAAAGAAAAAAACTTTATATGCGAGCTGGATTTGGCATCCAATATTTCATAAAATAATTTTTTACTATATTGCTATATTGGTATGAATTTTAAGTTCTCTTGAATGAATTGAAACAGCTGGCGAATTCCACCTAATCGATTTTAATCAGATGTAAAACTTACCATATTTCGGAAAGATTTCGGAGGGCAGGCAAGCGCGGTCAATGCATGCGTGGTGCGTGGTGCACGTGGTGTTGTGATAAGCTGGAGACAATAGGAATCCCAGAGCACAAAATTATCGCAAACTATGACACCACTTCAATATTTACTCGACTTTGCGTTTATTTTAGACAGCCTTAGAAGTTATCAATGAACAAGAAATTCGGGGATTGTGTAGTGCATTGATCAGTTGCAGTTATGAAAAAAAAATGAACAAAAAAAATCGTAGAGTTTTGACATGATCGTAGTTTCGTGAAAGTACCTGCAAAACCGTGAAAAAGGTAAACATTGAGGTTTCACCTTGATTCATATATTTTCAGTTTTGGCGAAATCGCGTTGCTGTAATTCCTTCTAGTTTTTCTATGAAGTATAAGGGACATATGATAATAGAATGAGCGGTATTTTTTGTAAATATATAACCCAGAAGTAGCAAATTTGGCTACGGGAAGTCCATTCTTTAGTTTTCACATAAATTATACCCTTAATTTAGAGGTCCCAAAATATCTCCAAATCCGTCTTATAGATTTTTGTGAAACTCCGCTCAGACGAAGACAAACACCCAAGGTATAGGTATCGTAGAGCATTTCCCTAGAAAATGCGGTTGAGGGCTAAAATTCGACTCAGAGCTAAAACAGGTGTGACGTCATTGTCACGTGATATTCAATCCGATCTCCCCAAAAAACATACCATATTGTAGTTCAGTCTATATGTAACACATGTCTTATAATGGATATGAAATTGAAATCAATCTGTTTAGGTATGGGAAGTTCAAAGTTGGAAGGTGCTCATGCAAAAATATTGGGTCCAGCCACCTTATTCGTTCTTTGAACAACCCGGCCCAGGCCTGGACTCCAGGGTTTGAACCCTCTCCGGAGTCATTGTGGTATTGGGCAACACACGTTACTTCCACAGTGCCTCGCTCCACCCAGGAGTATAAATGACCGAAATTGTCCGCCACACATGAAGGAAAAATGTTTCTATATATGTTTCATAAAAAGAATTCGGCGAAATTAATTCGGTCCAATCAGAATGCGCCTTTTCATCATGGACTAGTGTGCCATATAATAAATCAGTGTACTGGTCTTTTGATCAGGACGGATTTTCTGTCAGAGGAAGGGTTATATGAGACACACAATATATTTATCTTGTGCTCTCACAATTTCTAATACAAATCAACTATATATCAGTTCACTCTCTCTTCTTTTTTACAGATCGTCACTATCGGTCTCTTGCAAAAAGCTTCGATTACTTATACAAGGAGCGCAAAGAAACTGAATTCGCCGCCTTGTTGAAATATCTCGATGTACAGCCCGATCACATTGTTGTCGACATTGGTAGTGGAACGGGCTATCTAGCAGAGAAAGTCTTTCAGAAGTTCCAACTAAAAACTCCCATTTGGTGTGTGGAACCTTGCGCGGAAATGCAAGAAGTGGCCAAGAAAAGGAAAGGTGTGCTTCCCATCCAAAAAACCGCGGACGAATTCTTCAAGGATTTTGTGGACAGCGACCAGCGCTTTGACAGAGTGATCTGTACTGGTACCGCTCACCATTTTGGCGATCCTGTGAAAATCTACAGGAGTATAGAATCCTGTCTATCACCCGGTGGTGTGCTTGTAGTGGAGCTAATGAGCGACGCCACCAACACCCCTTACTTTACAAAAGCAGAAAATGCTAACGATGCTCTTTTAGGTGAGTTCAAAGAAAACACTTGCGCATGGTTACGATTGGCCAATTTTGATGTTGAAGTTTTGGAAGAGAGGATGGACTACAGCGTGACGAAATCCAAGTGGTATGACATGCTGCGAGGGCGCTTCTACAGCAGTTTAAGTGAGCTCAATGACATGGAAATTGAAGAAGGAATCGATGAGCTGGAGAGAGGAAGGCTTAAAGATTTGAAACTCCAAGATGACATCCGCTTTTCCTGCACGTTACTCATATTTATAGCTAAGAAACCTGGACATTAACTTCGTTTGTAAACGTTTGTCCATTCAGTTGTAAGTGTGTTTCGGCATTGTCGCGTAGGCTGCCTACGATTCTTTTGGGCGACCTCAGTTTTTTTAAACAGTTGTAGCTAGAAGATATAAACGTCGGAGAGTAACCTTTAATTTGATTCTCCGTAACAAAGGTCGAGTTTATGCGCTGTAATCATATAATTTCGTATTATACAAAGATATCAATATCTTTATTCAGTTATATCTACGTGATATATTTAGCGGCAATTATCCTCCGAAATCGCGCGGAATATCGCCTGATACTTAGCCGACGAGGCCGTAAGGCGAGTTGGCTAAAATCAGGCGATATTCCGCAAGATTGAGCACGATAATTGTTTTATTATTCAACAAATTGATAACACAAGTAAAAACAAATATTTCACTTTTATTTCAAGAACTGACTTGAATATTGTACCGCGCGCCACTTGTTACATATATATAAACAATAGCCTCCATTTGGCAAGGAAATATGCTCGGATATTTGTCCGCGGACATTATCTGTTCCGGGAAGCGAACAGTTTTTCCGAGAGCGAAGCTCGAGGAAAACTGTGAGCTTCGAGGAACAGATAATGTCCAAGGACAAATATCCGAGCATATTTTTGAAGCCAAATGGAGGCAATTGTAGTTATTATCCTTCAAATATTTTTTTCAGAAGGCCGCTCTGTTTGCCGTGGAAGATCTCGGTCGGCCAAGCTGTTTAACATCAAAATAATTCTGTTGGCGTTCAAAAATATTTCTAGCCTGTTCAGAACAATCAGTTTTATTTAATTTAGCAATTTATTTGAGACGAAAACTGAACCTACGAACGTGAAACGCAAATTTTCAAAACTGGGGAATATCACCCGGATATTCCCCAGTTTTGGCTGCGTCACGTGACGTGTTTAGACCAATCGCGCGCGAGAAAAATTTCCTTTGTTGTCAGACTAATCAAAGTCGATCAAGTTAGAAGTGCTGTAAAGTAGCTTACCTGATGATAACAAAATTGACGAAGAAACACTTCCCATAATAACAAAACTGAGATTCCCATAAAACAAACTGAGATTGCACAATTAAAAGGGAAGGGCTGCTGTGTTGATATCTTGTTATCGAATTAGATGATGCTAATTATTACATAATTTTAAAAGAACGCTGAGTGGACATGCCAAATCGGTACTCCATACGATCACTGACTTCTTAATATTGTAAACATAAACTCTATAAAACACAGAAGATATTGTAAGTCACTCGTGCTTCTACACGAGTGCTTGTATGGCAACGGCCCTGCATATATCAGAGATTGTTTAACCTTAGATACACTAGATGTACTCTGCAACAGCCCCAAACTATGGAACAGTCTACCGCAGGATCTTCGAGAAATGCAGAACATTACCGAGTTTAAAAAAGCTCAAATCAACTGTGAATTCAAATAGATAGTTCATATTTACTTTCATTTTTCTTCTTTCTTTTATAGTTTTTTTTATAGTTCTTTCACTTGTATTTTTATTAATTGCTGTGGTTTTTTAATGTTTGAATCTTAGATGCTCGTACGTGTTTTAACGAGTTGTAAAGCTCCTAAGCGTTTGGTGATTAAATATACTACTTACATTACTACTACTTACTAGTGGGCGTAATAAATAGCCGTTCGGTCTGTAACGTAAATGTTCCAATGAACCAAATAAGAACTGGCAAAAGCAGGTGTTTATGATAAGCTAGAAGTCTTTCAATTCGAATTAACCAAGTAAACATTGTAAATAAAATGGCGAAACGTAAGTGCGCCTCCTTTTTTTGCAATATTGTGTTAGTCGCTGTAAAAAAAACTATACAGGAGAACATCATAGAAAACACACGACGTCTAAGCGAAATAAAAGAAGCAAATTGCATTCAATTGAGCCAAGTTACTTATCAAAGTAGAACTACAGGGGTTATTGACCCGGTCCGGTTATTCACAACGTGTACTTTGCCAAATGGTTCAATTCGTAAAGAATTGTTTTTGGAAGCTAACGAGATCTTTGCGTGATATGATTGGGTGATATTAAGAAGACAACCAGCTTTTAAGTATGTAAACCATTGCTGGTGAGACCATGAGGTAAAGTGAAACACCTAACGTGTTTTGAAAACAAAGTTAACAGTTTATTTTGTTGATGTTCGCCATGGGTTGCATTTGATTGGTTAATCGTTCAAACAAACTGATTTCTTTAGCCAGTCATCGAGTGGCGTGCACCCACATACCATGAAAATGAATCGCGTGTTTTTGATGTGAATTGTAAATAACCTGCTTGAAAAAACTAGCTAACGCGGAACGTAATCATCACCACTGTCACTTGTTAATAGTTAATCAGTTAGCACCACTAAAATCGGTTAGATCATCGGTAGCCCATTTCACAAACGTTCTCGATCAGAGAAGTAGCCAGAAAGACTTGAGAGTTAAGGTTGGTACTAATCACATTTTATCCCTTAACGGTTACTCGACTATGATTTATAACGGCTTACAGAGCCTTCACGAAGCTATTTTCAGTTTCAAGCAACCCTCGGCTATTTATTAACAGTCAGTAATTATAGGACACTTACTTAAGTCGTTTAGATCAGATTTAGAATCACGCCACACATGTATGTTCCACTAAGGATCGATCAAAAAAAGAAATCATGAAAGACCTTTTCTTGACAAGACTTACTCTTCATTGTATTTAATAGATATTTAACTCGGTTAAACCTTTCAATTTCTATGTATAATAGTAGGTCTTATAATGTAAGAAATAAGCAGGTAAGAACCAAATATTTTTTACCTATAACAAAAGGTAACGAAATCAGCATATCATGGAGTTGATTCTGGACGGCGTTAAAGGACAATGTTGAGTAGCCACATCATTTTGGAACCCTTTGGTGTCACCTACGTTTTCGTATCGTAGCTAAAGACATTTAAAAAGCACATATTTCTACAAATCTAAGCTTTCTTCACAACGACCTTTCATGAGACAAAAATACCATGTAACATATTTGTCTGGAGTTATTTGTTAATCAATGTTCTTTCTCTTCTTTTTAGATCCACGAGTCCGAAGACACTTACCACCAAAAAAAAATGAAGTACCTCGTTCTGTTGTGCCTGATCTTTGGCATCGCTTTAGCGCAAGCCGCCCCAGCCCCAGGTAAAACATGTTTTTAAAACTGGTTTATCACGATTTTTCTTTTTAACATAATGAGATACTAACCTTGAAATGTTTCCGTTTCTCTCATTTTCGTTAATTAATTAATTATTGGGTACTCAGAGGCTCTCGACGAGTTTAATCATGAGTCTGGCTTTCATTATTTCAAAGATACGAGTAACCAATCTTCGCAAGTTTTAAATGTATGAACAGTAGGACCGAAAATCGCGTTAAGCTCTTCATTATCTTTCAACTGTATGAAAATCGAGACAATCGCTAGAAGAAAGAGTGTTGAATAGCGACAAGTAGCTGTTATAAAAAAAGCTAGTTATCAGCAATTACGAAGAAGACATTGTCCATACGAAACTGTCAGCTAGTTATCGTTTCCGTGATTTGGCTCTAAAGCAGTAGAAAATTGACGAAAAAGAAGCGCTTGGAGTAAGTAAGAGAACGTTTTCTCAAATGAAGTTATGAGAAAGCATGAAATATTTATAAATTGCTATTCTTGAAAGGAGTAATCAGGTGATTTTTATCGACATTTTAACAGATAAACTTCACAGTCGTTTTATAAATACATCAGCAAAAACGCCTTGAATGAAAAATTGGTATTAAATTGTTCTCATACAAATCAAATCAAGACACTTCAAGGACGCAGTTAAATTTGACAGTTTGTCTTTTCAATTTTGTTTTTGAATTTCGTCGCGTCACTTTGGTGTTCCACCGGCTCTTCTTACACCACCAGGGAATAACAATAACTTTATATAGCATTCTTACACTATTAAAAGTTTTTAGAAATCGTAACGACTACGCTTCAAAAAGACTTTAAAACCAAAATAATTAAATTGTTCTCAATGCTGTATTTTAAATATAATATACAATTACAGAACCTTGTATTTAAAACCACAATTAATGCAACAAAAGGACCGGCTGTTGATCTTTGTCTCAGTCTGTTGTTTTCGATTCTTACTTTACGTTTAACATCTTGTGTCAAACATTTGGTGCTGGAAGACATTCGTAGCTATATAAAAAATATACCTTGCCTAGCCTGCGAGCAGGCTCTCTTGCTAGACAATGTGCGTTAAAAAAATATATATTTAGTTTTCTAAAACTCGGCGTTTTAATGCCATTACACTCAGGTTCAAGACGCATATTTACAAATTCTCAACAGGTTGAGCTAACGCTCGAATGATTAAGTAGGTTAACCTGCTATAAAGTTTATAAGCACATCACTATTTCAGCAGGGATACAAGTGGGTCCTTTGTCATCGAGTTATAACAAACAGGTCATAACAATAATATTTAGGTCGGTGCTCGCACGTATTCAATGCAAACCATGCACGTATATTTTTCGTATTTTTTTAATACGATAAATTTTAAGTTTAATGAAATAAAAGTGCCAAAAATGATAGACATTTCAAACATCCACTGATAAAGGGTTAAGGCCGAAACGTCGTGACATTCTACAATTTGTTGGCACTTTTATTTCATTTAACTTAAAATTTATCTTGTCTCCACAACTGCCACGTTCATATGTTTTTGTATTTTTTTAATATACGTTTCCGAAGAGATGACAAGGTGTCCTCGTTTTCATATCAAACACAATTTTCACGATGTTCAGTTTCAACGTTGTCTTTGAAAACGTAAGTTTATCGTTCTCGTGTGGAGGATAAAAACGAAGATTAAAAATCACTGGCATGTGGTCAATAAAAACATGGGACCTACTGCATCGGAATATCTCTTGTTTTGTGCATGCGCAAAGATAAACTGGAACATTGAAGGCTCAGGTTATACACGCATGTCTTAACAGCTTTTTCGCGACTTTTCAAGAAAATGGTTCATAGTGGAATTTTTTTCTATTCCACTACAGGATTGTATAATTAATGGAGAAGTAGGGTTGTGTTAATATAAGAAACTAAAAAATCAGTTTCCGAATTCTTTCCTTTTCTTAAGTAATGATTAGAGGAGCTATGTTACGGTATTTTAAGTCATTTTTTCGATGTACAAAACAACTTAAGGTTAAGGATGGAAAAGATTAAGACGGATTAAAACACTTGGGCTAAATTTTTCGAGATGCACAAACCGTGACGTAGCTCCTTTAATGATAAAATAGTAACGATGTATTGCTAATTTAGTACCAATGAATTAAGTGAGTAACTACTCAGGAGAGTAAATTAATAAAGTACTTACGGTTTACTGTTTAAATCGCAGAGGAAAAGAAGGATGATGCAGAGGACACTGGTGATTTCGATGACGACGTTGCCGATAATGACGATGCCGATGATGAGGATGATGAAGATGATAGTGAAGACAGCAGCGAGGGAGCCGATGATGATGAAGATGAAGAGAAGAGGGACAAAATCCCCAAAGAAAACGATGAAGCCAAGGAGGACAACCCTGATGCCCCCGAGAAGAAGGACGACGAGAAGGTCAATGACAAAGAAACTGACGAAAAAGACGAGAAGGATCAAGACAAGGAAGACAAGGAAGCTGATAAGGAAGATGAGAAGGAAGACAAAGATAAGGATGAGGATGAGGATGAGATGACTGATGATCTGGATGATGAAGATGATGAAGACGATGAAGATGATGAGGATGATGAAGACGATGGTGATGATGAAGATGATGGCGAAGATGAAGATGATGGCGAAGATGAAGATGATGGCGATGATGAAGATGATAGTGAGGATAGTGAAGACAGCAGCGAGGGAGGCAAGAAGGAAGACGAGAAGAAGGACGAGAACAAGGAGGAAGAGAAGGAAGATGAGAAGGAAGATAAGGAGGACGATGCCACCAAGAAAGCAGATGATGATGACGACGATGACGACGATGATGATGACGACGATGATGATGAGGACAAAAAAGCCAAGCCCGAAGAAACGAAGACCGAAGAGAAAACTGCTGATGCCCCCAAGGAGGAGAAGAAGACACAGTAAAGAGCTTAACCAGCTTCTTTTAACACGACATACTTTATAACCAATTATAACAGCCACACTATACGTCACACCAAGTGCATTGTTAATACTTAACAAGGCACACAGGACTGCGATTATGCAAAGGACTTTTCACTTCATTCATTCAAGAATGATTTTTTAGATGAAACCTAGTTTGTAATATTAACTGGAACGTGGGTTTAAGATAACTTTGATCGAGCGAATACTGAGAGGTTAAATTACTGGTCTATGATTCACATGATGGATTTACTTGCTGGGAGTTATGTATTCGTCAATTTTAGGGCTCCATAATAAAGAGTTATTTTTGGATTGACATGGAGAGTTGTCCGTCTTTGAAAATTGTTAAACATCCTTTAATATATCGTTGATGTTCATTATAAGACCGGGAGATGGCGTATTCACGTATATTATAAGCTAATGTACATGCTGTTTAGTTTGAGCTGCTTCAGTCTGAAATAAGGTTAGGGACCTTTTTGGTCTGAAATATGGTACGCCTTTTTAATGGGAACTATACAAGGCCGATATATAATTTGACATTAGTCTTACAACATGACAAGAAAAGTAGCAAAGAAAAGTCACTGAATTTGGTGAAATGCGATCAAATACTCAGCTATGAGATTTACAAAGATCAAGGCCGGGTTGTTCAATGACTTAGCACAAGAGAAGTTAAAAGAAAAAAAAGAAAAGACAAAAAAGTCAGCCTACTCCACTTGAGACTAATATACAATATGCACTTTGATCCCGGGGGGGGTACTCCCTTATGTGGCCTATACGGGGACGTGCCGCTGGACAGGGTATGGTTTTTGGCCTCCAAGCCCTGAACAGGGTATAGAATTTAATGCGAGTCTGTCCTAAACAGGGTATTGTTCCGGCTATTGTTGCACGGAGACGTTTGCCGGTCTTTAGCAGCTCATCAATCAACATCACATCATTTTCAAGACAAGATAAATGCTATTGTTGTCGGTATCCTACACTTGTTTTAGAACAAGAGAGTGTGTATTTTGTCGTTTGCCCTAAACAGGGTCCTAAAATGGAGGGTGTTGCCCTACACAGGGTGGGTATTTTAGGTTTTTTTTTGCCCTAAACAGGGTCAGGGTTTCAAACCCTCAGCGGCACCCCTATACCCAAACATGGTCCAAGTACCCCCGCCCCCCAACGTAGTGTAGCTTTGGTAACTGTTACTAACTCCAACATGAACGTTTTACGATATCCCACACAGAGGTCTCCATCCTTATGGGTGGATTTAAGGGTTTCAGGACCTTTCTCCTAGCCCCCTACAGTATCCTCCCCCACCTAGTACCAGAAGCTATAGGAAGGCCTTTTCCAGTCTCAGCTCTTGCCACAAGCCCATAATAGACTAGTTTACAATTTTTTTCTGTGCAAACAGGGCACAAAACAGTTCACAAAATACAGTGTGAGATAATCCAATGTCAAATAATTTCCACAAAAACTATTTGATTTATGAAATATCAACCTTCTGTAAATTTAACATACCTAGCAATAGCGTGTGCACAATTCTGCCCTCATTGGCCTCATTAGGTAAAAAATGTTGTGGGTTTTTTTACAACATGCGCAGCATCCTAGTACTGTTATTGTAAGACTGATTTGTTGTACGTGAGTAGTTGTGTTTTCAGTTTACGGCATACTTTTGTCTGTAAATTTAAGCCCAGGGGGGAGGAATCTCATACAAAAATGATGAGGGTGATTGTCTGTAATACGGGGTTCACTAGCTCCTATTATCACTTTTCTGGCTTCAGTACCCTAAAACGTACCAGGAGTAAGGGTGGTCCCAAATGTTTAAATTTTAACACCATAAGCGGTACCCAAACTACGAATTTTCAACCCTATCCCTTTCATATAAAATGAGAGTTCCGCCCCTTGGCAATTTTTTATCCCGAGCAACTCTAGTCTCTTACGCAGCCGTTAATTGGGCCGTCACGCACTCCTTCCCACTATGTTGTGACGACCCGAATAACGGCTTGGTAGGAGACTAGAGCACATCAACATCCCTTAGATTTGATCAAAACATTTTGGTTTAGTTTACAGACTGAACACTATAAGTGTTTCACGCCATGTTTTGAGTCGTCACGCAAGTGTTGCGTGACTACACTGCCCATCGAGTCTGACTACTTGTGACAACCGAGTTACCACCGAGACATCCAAATGACCACCAAGTGACCAACGCGACTACCAAATAACCACTAAATGACTACCAAGTGACCTCCGCGACCAACAAATGACTAACAAGTAACCACCTCGACTAACAAATGACCACCAAGTGACAACCGAGACTACAAATAGCCACCAAATGTCTAACAACTGACAAACGTGACTATAAAAAACCACCAAGTGACCACTGCGACTACCAAATGACTATCAAGTGACTACGAAGTGACTACCAAGTTACTACCAAACGACTACCAAATGAATACCAAGTGACTACAAATTGACTACCAAATGACTACCAAATGACTACAAACTGACTACCAAACGACTACCAAACGACTACCAAATGACTACCAAGTGACTACCAAACGACTACAAAGTGACTACAAAATGACTACCAAGTTACTACCAAACGACTACCAATTGACTACCAAATGACTACCAAGTGACTACCTAATGACTACCAAATGACTACCAAGTGACCACCAAGTGACTACAAAATGACTACCCAGTGACTACCCCTGTGACTACCAAGTGACTACCAAATGACTACCAAATGACTACCAAATGACTACCAAATGACTACCAAATGACTACCAAATGACTACCAAATGACTACCAAGTGACTACCAAGTGACTACGAAGTGACTACCAAATGACTACCAAGTGACTACCACTTAACTACCAAATGACTACCAAGTGACTACCAAGTGACTACCTAGTGAATTCAAAGTGACTACCTGTTGACTACCAAGTGACTACCAAGTGACTACCAAATGACTACCAAATGACTACCAAATAACTACCAAGTGACTACCAAATGACTACCAAGTGATTACCACCTGATTACCAAGTGACTACTAAGTGACAACCAAGTGACTACCAAGTGACTACCAAGTGACTACCAATGACTACCAAATGACTAGCAAGTGACCAGCAAGTGACTAGCAAGTGACTACCAAATGACTACCAAGTGACTACCAAGTGACTACCAAGTGACTACCAAATGACTACCAAGTGACTACCAAATGACTACCAAATGACTACCAAGTGACTACCAAGTGACTACCTATTGAATACAAAGTGACTACCTGTTGACTACCAAGTGACTTCCCAGTGACTACCAAGTGACTACCAAACGATATACCAAGTGACTACCAAATGACTACCAAGTGACTACCAAACGACTACCAAACGACTAACAAGTGACTACCAAATGACTACCAAGTGACTACCAAGTGACTATCAAATGACTACCAAATGACTACCAAATGACTACAAGTGACTACCGAGTGACTACCGAATGACTACCAAATAGCTACCAAATGACTACCAAGTGACTACCAAGTGACTGCCAAATGACTACCAAGTGACTACCAAATGACTACCAAGTGACTACCAAGTGACTACCAAATGACTACCAAATGACTACCAAGTGACTACCAAATGACTACCAGATGACTACCAAGTGACAACCAAATGACTACCAAGTGACTACCAAGTGACTTGCCATTGACTACCACCAAGTGACTACCAAATGACTACCAGATGACTACCAAGTGACAACCAAATGACTACCAAGTGACTACCACGTGATTACCAAGTGACTACCAAGTGACAACCAAGTGACTACCAAATGACTACCAAGTGATTACCACGTGATTACCAAGTGACTACCAGTGACTACCAAGTGACTACCAAGTGACTAACAAGTGACTACCAAATGACTAGCAAGTGACTACCAAGTGACTACAAGTGACTACCAAATGACTAGCAAGTGACTACCAAGTGACTACCAAGTGACTACCAAATGACAACCAAATGACTACCAAATGACTACCAAATGACTACCAAATGACTACCAAGTGACTACCAAGTGACTACCAAATGACTACCAAGTGACTACCAAATGACAACCAAATGACTACCAAATGACTACCAACTGACTACCAAGTGACTACCAAGTGACTACCAAATGACTACCAAATGACTACCAAGTGAATACAAAGTGACTACCAAGTGTCTTCCCAGTGACTAACAAATGACTACCAAATGACTTCTAAATGACTACCAAGTGACTACGAAGTAACTACCAAGTGACTACCAAATGATATACCAAGTGACTACCAAATGACTACCAAGTGACTACCAAGTGACTACCAAATGACTACCAAGTGACTACCAAATGACTACCAAGTGACTACCAAATGACTACCAAGTGACTACCAAATGACTACCAAGTGACTACCAAGTGACTACCAAATGACTACCAAATGACTACCAAATGACTACCAAATGACTACCAAATGACTACCAAGTGACTACCAAGTGACAACCAATAACTACCAAGTGACTACCAAGTGACTAGCCAGTGACTACCAAATGACTACCAATGACTACCAAGTGACTACCAAGTGACTACCAAATGACTACCAGATGACTACCAAGTGACTACCAAATGACTACCAACTGACTACCAAGTGATTACCAAGTGACTACCAAGTGACTACCAAATGACTACCAAGTGACTACCAAACGACTACCAAATGACTACCAAATGACTACCAAGTGACTACCAAGTGACTACCAATTGACTACCAAGTGACTACCAAATGACTATCAAGTGACTACCAAATGACTACCAAATGACTACCAAATGACTACCAAGTGACTACCAAGTGACTACCAAGTGACTACCAAATAACTACCAAGTGACTACCAAATGACTACCAAATGACTACCAAATGACTACCAAATGACTACCAAGTGACTACCAGTGACTACCAAGTGACTACCAAATGACTACCAAATGACTACCAAATGACTACAAATGACTACCAAATGACTACCAAGTGACTACCAAGTGACTACCAATGACTACCAAATGACTACCAAATGACTACCAAATGACTACCAAGTGACTACCAAAGTGACTACCAAGTGACTACCAAGTGACTACAAATGACTACCAAATGACTACCAAATGACTTCCAAATGACTACCAAGTGACTACGAAGTAACTACCAAGTGACTACCAAATGATATACCAAGTGACTACCAAATGACTACCAAGTGACTACCAAGTGACTACCAAACGACTACCAAGTGACTACCAAGTGACTAACAATTGAATACCAAATGACTACCAAGTGACTACCAAGTGACTACCTAGTGAATTCGAAGTGACTACCTGTTGACTACCAAGTGACTACCCAGTGACTACCAAAAGACTGCCAAAATGACTTCAAAATGACTACCAAGTGACTACCAAGTGACTACCAAACGATATACCAAGTGACTACCAAATGACTACCAAGTGACTACCAAACGACTACCAAGTGACTACCAAGTGCAACCAAATGACTACCAAGTGACTACCAAGTGACTATCAAATGACTACCAAATGACTACCAAATGACTACCAAATGACTACCAAGTGACTACCAAGTGACCACCAAGTGACCACCAAGTGACTACCAATTGACCACCAAATGACTACCAAATGACTACCAAGTGACTACCAAATGCCTACCAATTGACTACCAACTGACTATGAAGTGACTACCAATTGAATACCAAATGACTACCAAATTACTACCAATTTACTACCAACTGACTACGAATCGACTACCAATTGACCACCAAATGACTACCAAATGACTACCAAGTGACTACCAAATGCCTACCAATTGACTACCAACTGACTACCAAGTGACTACCAAATGACTACCAAATGACTACCAAATGACTACCAAATGGCTACCAAGTGACTACCAAGTGACTACCAGGTGACTACCAAATGACTACCAAGTGACTACCAAATGACTTCAAAATGACTACCAAGTGACTACCAAGTGACTACCAAGTGACTACCAAATGACTACCAAATGACTACGAAGTGACTACAAAGTGACTACCTATTGACTACCAAGTGACTTCCCAGTGACTACCAAATGACTACCAAATGACTTCTAAATGACTACCAAGTGACTACGAAGTAACTACCAAGTAACTACCAAATGACTACCAAGTGACTACCAAATGACTACCAGTGACTACCAAGTGACTACCAAAGACTACCAAGTGACTATCAAGTGAATACCAAATGACTACCAAGTGACTACCTAGTGACTACCTAGTGAATACAAAGGGACTACCTGTTGACTACCAAGTGACTTCCCAGTGACTACCAAATGACTACCAAATGACTTCAAAATGACTACCAAGTGACTACCAAGTGACTACCAATGACTACCAAGTGACTAAAACGACTACCAAGTGACTACCAAGTGACGACAAATGACTACCAAGTGACTACCAAGTGACTATCAAATGACTACCAAATGACTACCAATGACTACCAAATGACTACCAAGTGACTAGCGAGTGACTAGCGAGTGACTACCAAATGACTACCAATAACTACCAAATGACTACCAAGTGACTACCAAGTGACTATACAAAGTGACTACCAAATGACTACCAAGTGACTACCAAATGACTACCAGTGACTACCAAATGACTACCAAATGACAACCAAGTGACTACCAAATGACTACCAGATGACTACCAAGTGACAATCAAATGACTACCAAGTGACTACCAAGTGACTAGCCAGTGGTTACCAAATCACTACCAAATGACTACCAAGTGACTACCAAATGACTACCAGATGACTACCAAGTGACACCAAATGACTACCAAGTGATTACCACGTGACTACCAAGTGACTACCAAGTGACTATCAAGTGACTACCAAGTGACTACCAAGTGACTACCAAGTGACTACCAAATGACTACCAAATGACTATCAAATGACTACCAAGTGACTACCAAACGACTACCAAGTGACTACTAAATGACTACCAAGTGACAACCAAATGACTACCAAAACGACTACCAAATGACTACCAAATGACTACCAAGTGACTACCAAGTGACTACCAAATGACTACCAAGTAACTACCAATTGCAAGTGACTATTAAATGACTACCAAGTGACTTGCAAATGACTACCAAGTGACTACCAAAATGACTACCAAGTGACTACCCAGTGACTACCAAATGACTACCAAATGACTACCAAATGACTACCAAATGACTACCAAGTGACTACCAAGTGACTACCAAATGACTGCGAGATGACTACCAAGTGACAACCAAATGACTACCAAGTGACTACCAAGTTACTACCAAACGACTACCAAGTGACTACCAAGTGACTACCAAATGACTACCAAATGACTACAAAGTGACTACCAAGTGACTACCAAATGACCACCAAATGACTACCAAATGACTACCAAGTGACTACCAATTTATTACCCAGTGACTACCAATTGAATACCAAATGACTACCAAATGACTACCAATTGACTACCAAATGACTACCAATTGACTACCAAATGACTACCAAGTGACTACCAAGTGACTACCAAGTGACTACCAAATGACTACCAAGTGACTACCAAGTGACTTGCCATTGACTACCACCAAGTGACTACCAAATGACTACCAGATGACTACCAAAGTGACAACCAAATGACTACCAAGTGATTATCAAGTGATTACCAAAGTGACTACCAAGTGACAACCAAGTGACTACCAAATGACTACCAAATGACTAGCAAGTGACTACCAAGTGACTACCAAGTGACTACCAAACGACTACCAAGTGACTACCAAGTGACCACCAAGTGACAAGCAAATGACTACCAAACGACTACCAAATGACTACCAAGTGACTACCAAGTGACTACCAAGTGACTACCAAATGACTGCAAGTGACTACCAAACGTCTACCAAATGACTACCAAATGACTACCAAGTGACTACCAAATGACTACCAAGTGACTACCAAATGACTACCAAGTGACTACCAAATGACTACCAAGTGACTACCAAATGACTACCAAGTGACTACCAAATGACTACCAAATGACTACCACTACCAAATGACTACCATGTGACTACCAAGTGACTACCCAGTGACTACCAAATGACTACCAAATGACTACCAAATGACTACCAAATGACTACCAAATGACTACCAAGTGACTACCCAGTGACTACCAAATGACTACCAAATGACTACCAAATGACTACCAAGTGACTACCAAGTGACTACCTAGTGAATACAAAGCGACTACCTGATGACTACCAAGTGACTTCCCAGTGACTACCAAACGACTACCAAATGACTACCAAATGACTACCAAGTGACTACCAAATGACTACCAAGTGACTACCAAATGACTACCAAGTGACTACCGAGTGACTACCGAATGACTACCAAATAACTACCAAGTGACTACCAAGTGACTACCAAGTGACTACCAAGTGACCACCAAATGACTACCAAATGACAACCAAGTGACTACCAAATGACTACCAAATGACTACCAACTGACTATGAAGTGACTACCAATTGAATACCAAATGACTTCCCAGTGACTACCAAACGACTACCAAATGACTACCAAATGACTACCAAGTGACTACCAAATGCCTACCAAGTGACTACCTAGTGAATACAAGTGACTACCTGTTGACTTCCAAGTGACTTCCAGTGACTACCAAGTGACTACCAAACGATATACCAAGTGACTACCAAATGACTACCAAGTGACTGCCAAACGACCACCAAATGACTACCAAGCGACTACCAAGTGACTATCAAATGACTACCAAATGACTACCAATGACTACCAAGTGACTACCAAGTGACTACCGATTGACTACCGAATGACTACCAAATAACTACCAAGTGACTACCAAGTGACTGCCAAATGACTACCAAGTGACTACCAAATGACTACCAAGTGACTACCAAATGACTACCAAATGACTACCAAGTGACTACCAAATGACTACCAGATGACTACCAAGTGACAACCAAATGACTACCAAGTGACTACCACGTGATTACCAAGTGACTGCCAAGTGACTACCAAGTGACTACCAAGTGACAACCAAGTGACTACCAAATGCCTACCAATTGACTACCAACTGACTATGAAGTGACTACCAATTGAATACCAAAATGACTTCCCAGTGACTACCAAACGACTACCAAATGACTACCAAATGACTACCAAGTGACTACCAAATGACTACCAAGTGACTACCTAGTGAATACAAAGTGACTACCTGTTGACTTCCAAGTGACTTCCCAGTGACTACCAAGTGACTACCAAACGATATACCAAGTGACTACCAAATGATTACCAAGTGACTACCAAACGACCACCAAATGACTACCAAGCGACTACCAAGTGACTATCAAATGACTACCAAATGACTACCAAATGACTACCAAGTGACTACCAAGTGACTACCGATTGACTACCGAATGACTACCAAATAACTACCAAGTGACTACCAAGTGACTGCCAAATGACTACCAAGTGACTACCAAATGACTACCAAGTGACTACCAAATGACTACCAAATGACTACCAAGTGACTACCAAATGACTACCAGATGACTACCAAGTGACAACCAAATGACTACCAAGTGACTACCAAGTGACTTGCCATTGACTACCAAATGACTACCAAATGACTACCAAGTGACTACCAAGTGACTACCAGATGACTACCAAGTGACAACCAAATGACTACCAAGTGATTACCACGTGATTACCAAGTGACTGCCAAGTGACTACCAAGTGACTACCAAGTGACAACCAAGTGACTACCAAATGACTACCAAATGACTACCAAGTGACTACCAAGTGACTAGCAAGTGACTAGCAAGTGACTACCAAATGACTACCAAGTGACTACCAAGTGACTACCAAGTGACTACCAAACGACTACCAAGTGACTACCAAGTGACCACCAAGTGACAACCAAATGACTACCAAGTGACTACCAAACGACTACCAAGTGATTACCAACCGAGGGAAAAGCCCAGGGAACGAGGTTGCGATAGTCCATAAGCTCTGCGGTGGGCACGGGATGAAAGGAAAACTGTGAGCGAAAGCGAGCCGCGCGAAGCCTGGGAGAGAGAGAAAGGGGCGACGGAGCCTATAGACATTCATTTAAAGCTGCCAATAAGGTCCTTTCGATATATTAATATTCAGCTTGGTAACGAGGCTGAGGGGACACAAGCAAAGGCACAAGCATGTTTATTCATTGCCATTGTTTGTGGCCTCTCAGCCTTGCTATCAAGCTGAATTTTAATATATCGAAAGGACCCTATTCATTTGGTTGTTGCGAGTTACAAGGAGCCAGATTGGAATGGATAATGTTTGACGACTGCACCAAGGACGTCTTACAGGAACTGCGGCAAGAATATATTGATTCAGACGAATAGAGCTCGAATGCCGAAACTTAAATAGAGAACATGGACAAGATAATCCGTTGATTAAAGAATCTCATAGCAGAGTATTAAATTTCCCGTCGCGCGGTTTTTTCTTCACTGATGAGCGCGGGCGCGTTCTACCGGAAATAAAGAAACTGTAATTTGAAAAATAATAAATTGTAAGGTAAAATGGTCTAAAGTGAATTGCGTAGCTCCTAACTCAAATGTGGAAAGTTAAACTAAAGTTGATATCTAAAAGATTATAAGCAAACAATCGAAAACAAACTAGCCAACATGTTATGGTCAATGAAGAGACAAGATGGCCGACTCTTGGAGAAGTGTTTTTAAAATCACATGTCTATGCGGAATAACCGCTGTACATAATAACTGTACACACATGTGTAGCTCTACTACAAAATATTCCATGAACGGCCCGGGGGGGGGGGGGGGGGGGGGGGGTACTGAACAAAGTTTTATAAGGGAGGCTCCGCCCCGAGTTTTCCAACCCTTACCTATTTATATACCATTTTTGACTGAAAAGGTGACCCTTTAATATACCTTTAATAGAAAATGGTACCCCTTTCACATACCTACAGTTGAAACACTGCATCCCTTTTACGCCTTTTACTAAACTTTTCGCTTGAATAGCCCCTTAAAATATTGGATGAATCAGCCGTTAGGTGCGTCTGTTCGAGATATTTTGAAAGGCCCCTTTAAACACCCAAATGACAGTTTTCCCTACCCTTTTCTATACTTCAACTTGTGAAATCCCTACCCTTTCATATACCTCGAGTCTAAAAAAGGACCCCTTTCCAGTTTCGGGCGGAGCCTCCCCGTATAGTCCATTATAGGTAGTACCCCCGGTGAACGGCCATGAACGACAAATGAAACGACGACTGCACAAGAGCATTCGGTCAGCGGGCTACTTTGAAAATGTACTCTCATGTATCTCGCCCCAGTCTTTGTACGTTCCCACGTGCATTGCAAACAACATGGCGAGATCGAAGGACAAAAAGAGAGACTCTGAAAATGGCGAAGGAGACGAAAATAAGGACGAATCAAAGAGCGAGGAGCCTACCGCAGACTACGATGAACTTGTTACAAGAGTCTGCGCAATTGCTAAGCCGCTTGCCGGGAGAAAACTCACTAAACGACTGTACAAAACAGTCAAAAAAGGTAAGCGTGGTTTCATGAAATCTTGCTTAATACTTTTGATCGCGATCGAGTCCTTTGTAATTTATTCGTGTTCACTTTGCGATATAACGACTTAAGTTTGATCTTTGCAAACATTAAGTCGCTCTAAAGAAGAGATAGCGTTTAATATATGAAGCTTTGAAAGTTAAATAGCTATTTATAGTCAATGTTCCGACTGTTGATCAACAAATTCCGACTAGTGTATCGTCGTATCTTCATTGACCCTTTTACTTTAAACCCTGATGTCAACAGACAAATTCTCCTTACTGGTATCCGTGCTTTTCTTATAAAACTTGTTGGGAGAACTTGTTTAAATATCAATGCATTTCATATTTGGTGATCATTGACTTAAATCTCAGAACCTGTGTGTTTGCTCATGCATTGATATCATGAGGAGAAATTTGATGCTTATCACTATTGGGGCTTAAAGAATTAAGAAGCCAGTTAATATGTTGACTGGTATAGCTTCTTTTCCATTCAACATGTTCTGATGTTCACTGGCTTCTTTCAAAATGTACAGTGACGTGTCAATCAATCAATGATTGTGATGTACTGTATGGGTCAATTCCAAAAGTGATCACCCCCCCTCCCCCACCAGGCATTTGACTTGTAGAACATATGTGATCAAATTCCACACTATGTCGGCTGATTACATGGTCAAATTCCCCAGTTTGGGACTGGGGAAAATGGCTCACACTACAGACAAGTACATGTACTTTATTTGGAGAAATAAATACAAAAAAAATGTAAACACACATCACTGAGGGGGGCATTGGGGCCTATTAGAAACCGGAAAACCGCTCAAAACCAAAAATGATCAAAACCGCAAATTCACAAACCTCGACCCCCAACCCTTGATACAACAGCGAAATATAGCTATTATATATTTCCTTTTTCTGAGGGATGAAGACATTTTATTCGAAATCATTGGCCGTTTTCACACTAGAGACGGGAAGCTCGTCCGAGACGGATAACCTGCATCAGACCAGTTTTTACACTTTAAAAACTACATTTAGCCCCACCTCTTCATCGCTGCTTTCATCAAATTCGTTGTCTTCACTGACTTCTTCACTTCGGTTAGGTTCGTTCGCATCTTCCTTTTTTCACCAAGAAACTATTTAGAGCGCCGAAGGCACACCCCACTAGGGTCTTGGAAATGCCATTTCCTGCATTTTCCACGGGACATTTTCAATAAATACTTGTTGCTTCAACGCATTACATTAGTAAAACAAACTAAAAACAGATATCATCCCAATGAAAATATGAAACGAAAAAAGTACATTGAATGATCATTTTATTGAATCAAAGGAGGCGGTGCACCACGTGAACCTACATGGATTGACCGAGGTAAAATAAAGACGTCTACGAACTATATATAGCTTGGCAAACGAATAACCAAAACCGAAAAACCACTTTTCTTATTCATAAAAACCGAAAACCGAGTGTTAAAAAAGGAAAAAACCGAAAACTGCAACCGATACCAAAACGAAAACCGGAAATTTTGAGTGCAAAAACTGAAAAACCGATCTCAAAAATTACCAAAACTGTAAAACCCCAATGCCCCCTGAATCACTAAGTTGTGATCAATAATTAATACCTTTTATTAACATTTTGTGAAAGCAAAAGCAAAACTCAACATGTCATTTAAATTTATCGTCCAGGAGCTCCATTTAAGTTGACTTTACATGTACATGTATCTGTTTAATATGTGACTGTTGATCAAAGGTCAAATGCCCCATGGGTCTGGCTTCTATTTTAATGGCTAACTAAGCACAAGATGCTCTCGTTGTTAAATTTCCTGTTTCATTCAAAATAACAATGATGCTGCTTGAAGGTCCACAATTTATTATTGTGGACCTTCAAGTAAACAACCATTTTGTTGTTTGCAGTTTATTTATAAGCATAAAAATTCCAAAAGCTTAACAAGTGTGTGTTGCTTTTATTATAGCATCGAAAGCCAAGAGCTTGAGAAGAGGAGTCAAAGAAGTAGCCAAAGCCTTAAGGAAAGGAGAGAAAGGGTAAGAGCATGAGTTGTCCTTGGCAGATAAAAATGTTTGGAAGGAAGTTTGTTACTTTTAAAATCTAAATGAATGTAATATGTACATTGTATGTACAGTAGTTGTCTTTTTTTACTCAGTAGTCTTACAGTAAGGAGCCCAAAAGTGTAACCATGTTTAATTAATTCACATTCTTCCGTGCACGCATACTATCCAATCAAAAGCAGAGGATATAGCTACATTTGTATATTTGGCTTCTGATTGGATAGTCTGCACACACATGAAATAATGTGAATTAATTAAAAGTGGTCACACTTTTGGGAACATGATCATATTTTTGGGCTGCTTGAGTAATAATATTGTTGCAAAAAAGTAACTGCACAGTACATGTACTGTACTACATGTATGTCCATGCATTTTAAATTTTCTACTTGTAAAACTAATCCTACATGTACATGTACATGTAGCAGTAAATGGGATGTTTGTCACATTTGAATCTTCACCTTTCCTCTTTGTGCCTACACTGTACATGAACCTACATGTGCTGTAGTAAGCGTTACATGTATATGGCCAGCTACATGTACGTGTAGCTTCTGTGAGTCTCCTGTAGCTCAGCAATAGAGCATCTGACTGTTGTGTGGAAGGTCCTGGATTCAACTCCTGTTGCAAGAACTCAGAAAATAATTTCCTACTACAGTGTACATGTAGCTTATGACACTGTTTAGTATCAATTTATGACTTGCCAGTTATTTCCCTTAGGTTTGTGGTTATGGCTGGTGATATCTCCCCATCGATGTCATATCTCACATTCCTGTGGTGTGTGAAGACAACAAAATACCATATGCCTATGTGCCTTCCAGAGTTGTAAGTAAATGTTACTCTTTGTCTTGCAAACTCTCCATCCTCAACTGATCAGGAATTATATTATTGTAAACAACAATTAGCTACAGTTTTAGGATACCATGGTACTAAACTAATAATTACCTATTTATATACCGGTAGTTATAAATAATAACATTGCTCGAAACAACATTTCTGGCTAAATTTGTCAAGGTGTGCGCCCATAAATTTGCCAATAAGATAAAACAGTAGGGGCTTCATGAACCAATTTTTTTTTGGTTCCCCTCTCCATTTCTTTTAATGTGGTTACATGAAATTTAAGCTAAGTTAAACGGAAGACAATGCTGGCCAGCGGTTTCCATAATTATGGGTGCATGCGGGATGCAGGTGGCCTGGGTTTTTTGTAGGGCCCTTGTTGTCTTAAGCTCTTCTGTGGATGTCAGGCCATTTCATGATTGTTGTCTAAAGTCTTTTGTGGCGGTTTGAAGTACATGTACATGCTAAGAACAGTAAATTATTATATCTTTCACACAAGTCATGTATATTCTCATTACTTGTCTGTTTGGCGATGTATTGATATTGTAAGGAGAAATTACAAAATCTAAATGTAGATGTTGATCTTTTAGGGTTAGATATTTTCAAACCCTCTGATTGAGAAAAACTGTTGAGTGAACACTCAGTCTGATAACCATATTGAATTTGTTTGATTCCAGAATCTTGGTGCTGCGAGTCAAACCAAACGACCCACAAGTATAGTGTTGGTGAAGTCCCATGGAGATTTCCAGGAGAACTACACAGAGTGTTTGTCAGAAGTGAAGAGTCTGCCTCTTCCTTTGTAGTCTCTCTTGATATGCCTGTTGCATTCAATGTACAGTATATCCTGTGTATTTTACTTAATTACTGTAATAGAGGTGTTCGTCTGCACATGAAAAATCCCATCACGACACTGAATTGTTCAGTTGAAATCGCAAGTCTGCTGGATGGGGTAACCGTAAGCTCTGACAAGCATCTAAATACAATGTATAAGACATAAATGAAGACATAACAGGCAATTTCTGAATTTTGTAGACAGACTCACCTAAAAGATGTTGTATGTGCATACTGAAAATCAAGTCGCTCATGGGATATCTTGAAAGCATTACGTACAATGTACACTGTAGGTCACTATACATGGGCTATGTTCACACTTGAATGTCCGAGCACTAGTACCTGGGCACTGGCATCAAAATGGTGCTTTGTTCAGACACTGGGTACCCAAGATATCGTCATGTTGCCCATGCCCAAGTAGAAGGTCTCCACCTTGTATTCGGGCACGGACACACCGCCCAAATTCTGGTGTGGGTACATGTACTTGAAAAACAGGTGTGTTCACATTAGTGCCCAGTACTCAGGCACTGTGCTCGGGCATCAAGAGTGAACATAACCTTCATGTAATATAATAATAATTATTGATCATAAAGATATGTTTTGTATAGCTTTTGTTTGATCAACTCCAGACTTTGTGATTTTTTTAAGGCTAGGGTTGTATTGGTTGCAACATGTATTTATAATTATTGTGTTTACATTGTAATTAAAGTTAGTAATGCGGTTATGAGCCAGCTATAAACAGTGTTTTGTTAGTGAATAAATGAGCTCACACTTTCATTGTTTTTTCACTCATTTAGTTTGACTGAACTCTGCAGAATTATAAGTAACTTGGTCCCTGAGGTTTCTTTCTTCTAAATTCATGATTTTGCTGCTTTGAGAAGAAAACCAAGGGTAATATTTTGCCAGCGAAGTTTCCTTATCATCCGATCACGGTGATGCTGGGATCAGCTGGAATGGAATGGAAACTTTATTGCAACTCCCTACAAGGGTTTTTCAGTTACATAACTTAAACTATTTATATAACTACTTATAACTACACGAATAAGCACATAAAAAATTGGTAAAAACACGATAAGCTTAAAAAAGAAAGAAATACAAATTCATAGATTAATCAGCTAAAAGTAACTTAACAATTCGTGATATATAAACTCTTATGGAGTTTTGAAGATGTAGTTACAGCTCACACCCTTCCTCTACCCTTCCCTCTCTACCTTGACTTCAGTGCACTCCTCCATACTCTTATTCTCAAGTGTCTCTTATGATAACAGACAACTGGGAATGAGTCAGCTACCGCAGCTTTTAGCCTCGCCCCATTCCCATGTCCAACTGACATAAAAAAGCACAGCAAGACCAATAAACTGTAAAGAGAAAAGTTTTTTGTCAATTTTCATTGGTTGAATCGTGCAATCCAATTAGATCAAGGAACGAGTGCAGTTTAGGCAAACCCGACTAGTTCCCGTTATTATCATAACCACCTCTCTAAGTGGAGCCGAATTGTGCTGCGCGCTCGCCGTCTCCAAAACACCCTGTCGGCCGCAGCAGCTGCCGTCTCTGCCCGGGATTTCACCAAACTCCCTCTCTACCGTCCTCCTCCATGTATCCCGTGGACGGCCCCTTCTCCTTCTGCCTTCGGGCACCCATGTATTAAAGTGCAATGCGTGGGTTCGCACGTTGGTCTATTCTGAGAGTATGACCCAGCCACAGCTACTTGCTCCTTTTCACTGTGCAACTTGTAGTAATCTTCAGAAAATATTTACTTCCCGAAAGCTTGCAACTCACACGAAATCAACCGCGGAAAAAACTGCAGACGTCTCCTATTTCCTAAGCAAGGAAATAGGAGACGTCTGCACGCAGGCTAGCGTCTTAGGGTGGACCACATTTTTCGGCCACTTCAGGAACAAAACAAGACGTCGCTCGGAATTAAATTGTCTTCATTATGTTTCACAGTGTAACTGAAATACATGTAGACGTAATTATAAAGAATTGTCAAAAATAACTAAAGCTACAGTTTAGGGACAGGTAGACGGTCTATATATACCAGAAGCTTATCACCTAGGTGATAAGCTTCTGATATACTTAGACCTCTGGGACCAGTCATTATTTTTACACCAGTCATTTCCAGTTCTAAGCCGGGTCTGTAAAGCCCCACACAAGAAAATGTAGACACATATGTACAACCCTGAAATTCAGTAAATCCTACGTGGTATCTTTAATTTGTACCAAGAGTTTGTACTTCACAATTATTGCAGAATTCATCTGAAAGCCTGAAATTAATTTGTCATCAGAAAAAAATGTATTTCGCGCCATGCATCCCAAATTACTGAGAAAAGCGCAAACTGGAAACTATGGTCAAACTAGAGCGAGAAGCAATCGTGTCATCATCTCCCCATAACTTTAAATTCAGGGTTTGAGTCCAGTGGCGGATCTAGATGTGTTCAAAAGGAGAGGGGGGAGTGAACATGGGTTTTCTTGACCAGAAGGGGAGTGAACTGACAAAATTTTTCTGCCTTGTCGGCCTTATATTTTTAAACAAAATAAAGAGGGTGGTGATCCCCTGCCCAAGATTCACCACTGGAGTCTGGTGATAAAACCCTAGTGTAGCCAATCAAATGAAAGGTACTGAGCAGTACTTTCATATGGTACTGTTTATTATGCTATACAACGAGGTCTGTGGATGAAACCATGCAAAAATTTTAAGTCCGTGGATGAAACCCTAGTGTGCGATAACTATTGAGCCGGCAGTACTTTCATGTGGTGCTTTTTGTTTTCTCGATATTTGACATTTTTCCCATTTTAATTTTGGCACTCTTTGGGTGTAAAAGGTTTATGGCTGCCCCCGCAGGATCTCTTGGAGTCCCGCGTTTAAGTATACTTCCAGTAAGAAAATACAGTTCGTATACCGGAGAAAATTGCACCTCGGCGAATTTCGAGATTCTGAGGTGAAAAAATTGAAGGTTTATTAGCCGAGAACAAGTCTAACAAAGGAACAGTACGAAGATATCGCGAGAAAAGCTAAGTGTGGCCGTATAGAGCATACTGGATTGAAAGAATCAACCTAGAACTACGATTTGGGCATTGCTGCATAAATTAACAGGAAATGTTACATCAATTTACAGAATTTACGAAATAAAACATTAATGAACTCTAACTAAATAATAGATAGCAGAAAAAGGAATTCCATGTTTCAATAATATTTTGGCAAACTTTCAAAATAATTCGAGTCAAGTTTGTCCATATTGATGGATTCCTGCCATTTCACGATAACTTTTCTCTAACATAAAACCGGCATTAGTGTGTCGTATTTATTATGTTGATACGTCTTAGAGTTTCTCAAATAAATCATGCTCGACCAAAGTGCCCCTTTACCGTACAGGCTTAAATCTGAGGGGTCTTTTTATAACGTATTAGTCAGTCAACTATTTTTTTTTATCCTGCATTTGAAGCGTCGCGTCTCTGTAATTAAACCAGCAGAAAATAATCTTCCTTTTGACATTTGAATTGCCTTTTAGCACGTATATATTTCATTCCTTTTCTTGCCTAATTTACATTTTTTTAGACGCCAATTCTTCTCTTAAACTATATTTTTACGTTACAGTGAGGAACCATATTCGTAATGGTTTTACAGTATTACATTCGAATTTAACGCCGGACCACAACCTTAAAAGATATCTCGTTCGTTCGTTTAGTTGCTGATTTGCAAGGATTAATAATTTGATGGTAATCAGTTTGCGAGATGGCGGTGATGATATTTTTCACTTCCTGTCGTCGTTAGGGAAGAGAAATGACTCGTTTCTCGCTGCGAAGCCCCCGCCGGTTATTTACAAGCAACTTGGCAGGCAAAACCATTCTGTTAATATAAGTGAACCTTTTCCCGCAACCATCTCGTTAAAATATAATGTGTATGTAACGTGTTGAGTAATGGGACACAACGAGAAACCTTATATGAACTTTATTAACGTGTCAGAGGTAGGTGGAACCCTCTATTAGAGAGCAGACTCATAGGCTCTTAAGAGCCTTTTAAGCTTTAAAAATAAAAAAGTGTACAATGGCCGGGGTTATAAACAGCCTGTCACAGACAAGACACGCGCGAGTAACTTCTTAAAACGCGCGCCTCGCGAGCGAGCGTGGAGCGTGGCCGATTCCGAACAGGTGAATCCACTGATATAAAGAAGTCTTCCATGTTGTTCCAAAGGAAGACTGGGAATATCTAAAACTGTGCAGATGGTTTGGTGGTTTTCCGCTTATAAAACTGATAAATTTGAATACAGGAGAGTTTTTTCTCGCCACACCCTGCACTGAAAAAAGATTTCATACTTGTTAAACCATACCAGTTTAATTAACGTGTTGGTTTTTATACTGCCATCGTAGCCGGTATTAAATGTGTGTTAAATTCCGACTCGGTTGACAATTATCGATGGACTCCACAGACAGACAGACTTGTGTTATATAGCGGTTATTTTTAATGACACCGTTCTTCAAACATTTGCTCGAGTTCAATTCATATATACATTCATGTCGTCAGCGCTAATTCAGTGCGTTGACAAGCCGAAAGCAACTCGATCAGTTTACTTACAACAGCTCATTTTATGTCATTCATAGTTCAATTATTTTAATCTAGTGTGTGGGAGCTGAGTTATGAGAAACGTACAGGTCTTTATATAGCATGTATTTACATTCTGTATTAAATTTTATAACATTTACATAAGCGCATTCTGGCGTATCTTGGACGCAAAAACACTGCTACAACAGCAAGATACGTTCTTAAGAGCCTTTAAAATAGAAACTTAGCGGACGAATATCACACATAACCCGGAAAAATCGAGGGGAAAACATATTGGCAGTCCTTTCGATTCGTTTCGTGTCTATCAACTTCTCGGCAAGCTGTTTACTTTGCATAAAGCGAACTTTGAAATGCAGAGCATGTTATGGCCCTAAGGGACATGGTAGCGCCGAATTAACGATTAAAAACGTCTCGAAAAATGCTTTATTCTTTTTTGCCTGCGGTAGGCGAATAAAACAAAGTTGTGTCTCACTCCTTAAATAGTCTTCACGCAGTCTGTTTTGTGCTGGAAGTCAGTTTTCTTTCTTTCTCTGCATAATTCTCGCACAATAGGCGATGTCTCTTGAACAACTGCCATCACCACCTGCGCGCAGGCAGAATTTTTAACACGGAAAATGTTTTAAAGTTCAAATTTTTCTTCCTCGACAAGAACATGTCGCCGACTCTTCTTCCTATCTCTTCGGGTCCTCCAGATGATGTGCACGATCTTCAGCAGTAACATCAGCGATGTGCTGCCTAGCAGGGCAGCATTGAAAATCGAATTTCTCTTTTCTTTATCCCAGAATTCCATGAAAGTTCCTGTGAAGCCGACGATCATGGGCGCGTAAGGCGTAACGGTGTACAACGTGAACTTCCAAAAGACAAAATTGTCCAAGCAAAACCAAAAGAGAATCGTAGATGCGAGTCCGGCGAGAACTATAGTGCAGGCGATCTCGTCTTCTATCTCGACTGTGTACTTCAAGACAATTGCGGTTTCTTGAAAGGCATTGAAAAGCGCCCAGGATGCGTATAGACCGATACCGTTAATTACAAGCACCTCCATCGCTATCTGGTCGCCGGTTGGAAATTTTTTCATCCCATAACGCAGGCAGTCAAATCGATAGTAGACGATCGCCAGAGCCACGAACAGAGAGGCGGCCGTACCTGCTATAAACCCCAGAGCAATGTTGACAAGATCCTCGCCCCACATCATCACCCATGCAAGCGTGAAGCCAAACGCTAGCAAGTTAAAGACGAAGAAAAACGGTGTCAGAACCTTAGGGCCGTGCCGTCGACACATCAAAATGAGAGCGTAGAACAGCCAAAGGAGCTGCCATCCGAAGACAGCCGTCCACGTCCAAAAGGTCCATTCGGCGGGGGTTATTTCCACGGGGTACTTTGCAAAGATCTGTAACGTGCGATTGTAGATGTGGAAGTCCAAAATGCTCTCATCTGCGTACTGGCCGAAGTAGAAGAACACAGCCGCTCCGGCGAAGACAAGAAACGCGGCGAGCGTAAGGAACACGACAGCGCAACGATTCATGTTGCACATCACGATTCACGCTCCACTGCGATCTTCAGATTTTCCGTTTTACGAGAAAAAAATAAACTAACGGACACGTGCAATGAAGTGTGAACAAATTTCTAATACTGGGCGTCGCAGTGTTGAGCTCCTAAAACTTTTATATTTGCTCCAACTATGATATGCAAATTTATAAAGACTCAAAAACACGAGCGCTGATTGGTTGGGGGATTTGTGCACCAGGTGCATCGTGACAGGGCGCCAATTCTGAAAGCAGTCAATCAAACGGCAAAGAATCATCAACAAAAGCAGCTTATAACACTGAGTGGCGAAGGACAATCGACTATTAATTGATTGTTTGGTTGTGTTAGCCAACAACTGCTGCGTAGTTGGCAGAATTTGAATAGCAAGGCCAAAACAAGGGGGGAGGGGGAGGGGAATTAACCTCAGGGAGACGATTGTAGTTTCAGCTGTTTTAAAAATATCGACTCCGATTAGTAAAAATGCAGACTAGAGCTGTTGTTTTTGTTTTCACCAGGAAACCAACTTCCCAGACGATCTCGTGTTGAACCTTGGCAGTAGCCAATTAGTGTTACAAAAAACACAATGTAAACAACCCATGCTTAGCTGGTTTCTTATAAATACTGTATTACGTATACCTGGCTGACGAATCGTACAGAAGCGTACGTATGTGACGCTTGTAAACCTACGTTACTATATAACTTCTAAATTTTCACTACTGCTTTTGATCCGATAAAATTTAAACACTGAATTTTTTGTTGAGTTATTAGATGTTTAAAGAGGAGAAATGGATGGAGAACGGGGAGGGGGGGGGGGGGGGGGGGAGGGTTTGTGGAATTTAAATAAATTCGGAAAATACAGATGTAATGAATATTTCATATTGATAGTTTTGTTACTAATTACTAGCTGGACACCAAACTAGGCTTAGCCTGTTTCTGGGTCAGTCAGTAGTAGTGGTATACCAGTATACCTTTAAAAACAACAAAATATACCCAAAATTATAACACGATAACTCATTAGATATCAAGTTCAAAGCATAAAATCCCTTTCATTTATCCTTGATCTAGAGCATATGTTCCCTTCTGCCTCCAAAATATACCAAATACCCATATTTCAACGGAATACCGTATACCCAAGCCCCTGGCAGACCCTGCTGTTTGGTGGCCGTTACGCAGTGGCCTGGGTACAAATATAGGTATAAACTCTCCCACTATAACCGGGTCGTCCTGTTAATAGCGTCCTTAATGACAGCTCAAATATTAATGGTAACTACTTTGACATTGTTATAGTAATTTAAAACTAATTACTACAGAACTACAACAAAATTCGAAGAGTTAATACACTTTATGCATGGTCCTTTATGAACTAATTAACCAAATGACAATATAAAAATACTTTCATTTTCTTTTTTACAAAAAATACTACTACTGTTAAGAAAACTATACATGGGCAACTAAAACCTAAGTCCACACGAGTTTTTGAAAAAACAATACAGATAAAAAATACTTGTCAAGATCGACTTAATAACGCTACTAATAAGTTTGTTTTAATGAGTATTTAGCTATCTAACTCTCTATGCGCACGTTAATATAAGTTTATTTCATTTTGTTTCTGTTTCTGTTTTTGCTCAATCTTATGCCGGGTTTTCGTTCCCACCCAACCCCTCCCTCGCTTAAAACTTGTTACATTAATTCTAATATCGTCTATAATTTTGTTTTTAAATATCCTTCATCGTATTCAGATAAAGCAGGAGGAGGTTCTCTACAGAATCTCTTATTGAAAAATTAAACATAATTCAGAATTATCGTACGATACATATTAAGAGATATTTTAAGAACAAAAAAGTTACAATCTGCAAAAGGTGATTAAATGTCATTAAAATATTGCTTACAGACATAACCAAATTGCATATTGCAGATGAGAGTGACTGCAAGACAGTGATGCAGTTAAAGGATGTTCACATCACCATCCGTTCTCGTAAACAATTCGTTCATCTATTCTTGGGGGGGACTGGAGGCGAGTCTTTTTGCTTTGCCATCATGGACGCGCGCGGTGGAATGGCTGGAGACTGGAAAGAAAAGCGGGACAAAGGAATCACGAGTGATCATTGGAAGACTTGGAGTGACTATCCTGCACTCAGGTAATGAAGTGAGACTATAGGAAATCAGTGCAAATCAGTGAATTAAAATACCAAAAGAATAAACATTAACAAAATCTAAACCCTCTGTCATATACAGTAACAAAAAATACCTCTTGAAATTAGAGACTGAAAATTTTGTAATAGTCCATTTTACATTTGTGTGCTTAGAATCCAGGCCTTTGAACAGAAGTGAGGCTGGAGGTGACTTTGTTGTGATACAAACATTCCTTCTTTTCAAATGTAAATTATGCTGTTATTATGTTAACTAGTTTCTGATCTCTATCATCTCACGGTCACCCCTAACCTCGCTTTCATACAGTCTATTGTCGAGATGAAAATTCTGACACGAAGATTTTCAAACACGGATGGAGACAACATACCAAAAAATATTCAGATTTCAAGATTCAAAATTCGCAGGGTGAAAATATTCCTGTATCGCATTCCACCTACTGATCACAACCGATCACAAATCCAAACAGTTTTCTCACGAAAAATATTAAGTAGTTAATTGACAGCTGTCAATCATTACCTGCTCCACCTGCTCAGTACCGTCTGATCCACTGGACTCAGTGCTGGAGCGCTGATGGACGTCAGCCGACTTACTTTTCGTCGAACTCTTTTGTGGCAGTACCGGGGGGTGGTGTGGCTGTGCTACAGGGTGGTGTGGCTGGGGTTGTGGTCGAGGCGGCTTAGCAGGGGCGATTTCCGAGGAAGGACTGGCCGGGCTCATAAACTGGCAAAGAAGAAAAGGTTTTTAGTCATTTAGCGATTTAACTTTCATTTAAATGGCCACATACGGTTTCATCAACAGACTTGAAAGTTAGAAACACCATGTACAGTATCATTTGCATGGTCACACGCTAGGGATCCATCCACAGACTTAAAGTGGATTGAACTGGAGTGAAAGAGTTAAGCCCTTGTTATCAAGATGCGAATTCTCCTTACTGCTCTTCGTACATTTTGTACGGCACTAGTTGGAAGAATTTATTCATATATTAATTTCCACAGTCATTAAATAGTTTCTGTATTGTCATGACTTGCATGTTAAGACTATGTGCTAAAACATTGAGGAGAGGTTTGATGCTGATCAACCCTAAGGCTGGCATGGTTAATTAGCGACTGTCTACCGTATCATATCATATTGGAAAGAACCTGCATTTCTCTCCTCGCACGTTCTTTCGCCAAACGTTCGGCAATTGCCTATTGCGTGCTGTGCTGTGCTTATAAAGTTGATTAAACATTGTCACCCTAGTAAAGTCCAAACGTATAATAGCGAAGTAACTCGAATCCTTTGTAGTTTAAAAAATAATCTGAGAAGGGTACCGTAAGATTCCAATAGTCCTGGGCGCTTAAATTTGTCCAACAGGTTTTTATGGTGGGCTTATTATCGGGAGAGCTTTCAAAAATATTTGGGCTTATATTAATTTGGAAGGGATTTTGCGTCTGAAATATTTTAGGTGCAGGAATACCGCATATTAAAACTCTCTAAACATACCGAAATGAAACAAAAAAACAAGTAATAGTCGTCAACTGAACATCACAAGTCTTTGAGCATACTGTAACCGACGCATATACAAAACAAGCTCTACTTAAAGAGGCTTATAATCGGAAGAAGTTATATCTTTCTTTAAGAGCTAACTCTAAATATAGCCCCACTGGCTTATGTTCGGGGGGGGGGGGGGGGGGGAGGCTTATTATCGGAAGGATTTTTGCATTCGAGATTTGGGGGTGCTTATTTTCAAGAGGGCTTATTATCGGTACTTTACGGTGCTTCAATTCAGAGAACATTTACGTGGACTTGTCAATGCTAAAACATATTGCTTCCATGTTCCAGTCTATAAAAGTTCTAGTCTATAAAGCACTGACATATTTACCCCTTCCTCCCGGTGTGACATCGGTACTTCGGTTGTTTTTCTCCTCGGGGATCGGCCACGCCCTGCCATACCACCGGACATGGTCATGGACTTGATCGGAAGTGGAGGGGGACTGTTTTCATTGTTCTTAGAAGTAATAGAGCTAGAAAATTGAGCAAAGGTAGAATTAAGGTTATAATAACATTCCAGAGCGCCAGCTACCTTTAAATAGTAGCAACAATAACAACAAATGTATTTATTTGTAACAAAAAGAGAGAAACAAGCAATCATTATAACTATTATTAAAGCTAGCTGCCTGAAACTGGCCACCATAAGGGCTAGACTAGTCAGGAAGCTATCCACAAAGTTAAACAAATTAAATTAACAGTATCATTCAACAAAATTGCGTTGCAAGTTGCGATCGACGTGTCACACGCAGCAACTTGTCTCGCAACGTTGCGAAAAGTAGAGGATAGTTCAACTTTTCTTGCAACTCGCAATGCAACATTTTTGTTGCATTGCAGTTGCAAAATGGGGTGTTACGTGAATTTGTTTTGGCAGCTGGCAATGCAACGTTTGTAGCGTTGCAAATTGCTAGCCGGAAAATTGCTTCTTGTAACATGGCTTTAACAAGGAGACTAGTGGTGTAGAATTATATGCAGTACCACTAACACTTACTCGGTCCATCCGCCGTAAGTCGACTTCGTGTTCATCTGATCCAGGCTGTCTCGAGCGGAGAATACAGGTTTGTCCGATCTTCGGACAGTTGTCATCGATCTGCCTCCGAAGGGAGATGTGTCGACAGGTGTCCGAGGATTAGTCGTGACACTAACACGAGCCTGTTGAGAAATACCAATTAAAGGAGCTATGTCACGATATTTTAAATCATTTTTGCGAAGTGCAAAATCACCTTCAAATAAAAAAAAAGCCTCAAAATATAAATAGTTTACTAAAGTAGAAAAACACCAAAGAGGTAATAAGAAACCAAACAGGAACAAGGATGGTTGAGGATGGAGAAGATCAAGATGGATTGCGAACGACGAGCTTGAAAAATTGGCCGTTCGTCAACACATCAATGATGAAATACGGGGAATTTTTTTTCACCTAATGTACAACTAAAAACACTACGGAAACGGTCGTGGGACAGACAAAAGCTATTATTAAACGCGTTTTTTTAAACATCACTTTTTTCTTATATTTTCTTATAAAATCTCTGCGCCAAAGATCTGTGACAATATGAATCAAAACAAATACAGTGGAACCTCGCTATCTCGAACTCGGTTATCTCGAACACACCGCTATATCGAACTCTCACCCATTCCCCTTGCCCTTGCTTTTCAGTTATTTACTATCGGCTATCTCGAGAACTCTCCACTATCTCGAACTGTTTTTCGTTTCCTTTGAGAGTTCGAGATAGCGAGGTTGAACTGTAGCGGAGAAAGTGACCTATTTTTGGTCAAGTACGTTGCTAAGCAACATGACGTATCCTTATGACGGCAAGGTGACGTCACAACCTACCGATGGGGTTGCGCTACTTTCTGATTGGACGATAAGAATCGGAAAATCTTCGGGTACTTCGACAAAGATTTGCAAAGCTTGTACTCACCTTTTTAAATGGCGCGGTCTTGGCCTTCAATTCCTTGTAGCGTTTCTCGAGATTTTCGTGCAAAGGTTTTAAATCAGCGGAGACGCGATTTCCGTGTAGAGACATTCCTTCCTCTAAAATGTCCACCTAGTTGTCAAGTAATTAAATCCATCATGTTAGCGAGGTGTTATGTCAATAGAGGTTTTAATTTCTCTTGTATAAAAGTGTATTTACTGGTAATGTCTTGTAGAGTTCGAGAAGAGCCAAAGATAAAACTGAACTAAAAATTAACGATTAGATTACTTTATTCGTGTTTACACTGCGTGTTAGCTGTCACATTGTGTCTCACCTGTTCAACAATCAAATCTTTGAGTTTCTCCACGTGTGCTTCGTCATCAGGGTTGTTTCTGATATATTTTGGAGTGAGAAATGCCTGGAATGGGCAAGACAATAAATTTTGATCACAAATAAGTAACACAAGACCCAATATCCCACCGAGTATTTTTGACGAAATTCGAGGTGTTTGGAAATCGGATGAAACACTATCCCAAGTGTTTGATAAATCTTCCCAATCGAAATAAAAACTAAGGAGTAAAAGGAGAAATCGATGCTAATTAAGACCAGGTATCCAAATTATTAACAAGTTTGATACTACTAGATCGACAATAAAGGCCTGGACACACCCCCAAGCCTCGTTTTACACGAAATTCCAGGCTGGGTGGTGAAATTAGCTACTCTGACGTAAGCATAAGGGCTACTGCGCCGTCTGCTCACCCACAAAAAATATTTTTACTTCTGAAAATTGCGCGCAACAATTTCAACGTATGACCATTAACTGTCACATTTCGCAAGGCGATGTGACACAAATATCTTCCACCTAACATAAAGACACTTACTAAAAAGTTGCATGCTGCATGGAGAATTTAGCTGAATGTTTTACACCAGTTTCGCCGCCTGTAACGTTTTCTTACAACCTTCTTCCAATTCGAAGTAGTGAAAACTGGGAGCGGCGTTAGGTATTTTGCATTTTGCTGTCTGAGTAGTACCCATAACCCCCTTATCCCCACAATCAGTGCAACTCTAACTTCATAGACACCTCCCATAAGTGGACACTTGGCTTATGAGTGCGTTTAACTATGTACAAGTTCCTACCTCTTCATAATTCTTGATCCCTCCCATCACGGCAGCGTCGATAATTCCGTTAAGCTTCATGCTCAGGGGATTGATGTTCAAGTTGGGGTCCACCTTATGTCGGCCAATCAGAGAACGGAGCAGCTTATTGGCGGAATCCATGAAGTCCACGGCATTCCGTATAGGACTTATTTCCTCCTGGAAATACGCGAATAAAAAAATAGAGAAATACACGAACAGCTCTGTTAGTATAAGGTAAGAGTGAGTATGTCAAAGGTATGAAAAGAACTGAAGCGAATGGTGCGAGAGTGACCATGCAATAATCCATCGTACTGTGGTTGGGAATCCGGACCATGCTCAATATCTAGTTTTTCTCTTGATAAAACCAACGCTGATATTACTTTTCTGAAAAACTGTGCGAGGGGAACCCAGCCACCTATAGAGACCTAGACACTCCGAGGCCCAGAGACCCATGCAGAGGCCCAGAGGCTCAGAGACCCAGAACCCTGGGACACAGAAACCAAGGACCCAGGAACGCAGGGGACCCAGAGATCCAGCGACCAAGAGACCAAGGGGCCCTGCAATCCAGCGACCCAGAAACTCAGTGACCCAGAGATCCAGAGATCCAGAGATCCAGAGATCTTGATACCCTGGGACCCGGTGGACCTCTGGAGTAGTAATAATCTCTTGTCTATTGTGTTGTTTGTGATGTAACTCGGGACTTGGTATATGGAGCATGGCATTGTTGTCAGTAGTTTTCTTTATAATCACACTTACAACTCACTACACACACTCCCTGACAACCAAAAAGAGGTTGACAATGCAATGCAAGAAACTGAATAATATATTAAGCAAAACAAACCATCTCGATGGAAAATGCCTCGAACCAGCACAAAATACCAGGAAATGTGAACTTGGTATACATCCTTGTTTTTTCCACCCACATCGTCTGCAATAGAATCAACATACAAATTATCCTTACTTGTCTTATACATTTCTTATAGCACTAGTTGGGAGAATTTGGTGGTGATCTGTGATCAGTTTCTTTAATTTCAGTGTCCCCGATTAGTAGACTCTTTGGGGTGGGCTAGAAGCCTTGACACTCAAATAAAGTTTCTACTACGACTTCATTGCAAATTTGATCTCGATGAAAGTGAACAGAACAGCGCAAGTCCTGGCCAAATAAAGTCGCGTCAAGACTAAAAAAGTTGGAAACTTGAGCCTACTTGTGACTTGTTTGGCCAGGACGTTTGAGCTGAAAGACCATGAGTTTTTATGGTATATATTCTTCATATCGTTGTAAGAGAAAACACAGGTCTTACTTCCTAATCCCCCAAGAGAACGACTGAAAAATCTGTGTTGTCTCTCCTGGGTTGATACTCAATATATTCATTCAAGTACAGATCTCCCGTCAACAGTATGGAATATTTCAGCTCAAATCTCGGGCCCGGTCCATTGGTAGGTTCCATGCATTCAACAACACAGTCGAGAAAACAAGTACCAGTAGTTGATGGCGAAATCCCGCCTCCGAGACGGGACTGAGCCTGCGGTTTTTGTTCCCAAAGTTGCTAAGCAACATGACGTATCCTTATTGCGCTATGCTGCGGTGATTGCTTTCGGAGTACTCGTAAGTGCTCGCGCTAGTTTTTGATTGGATAATAAGAATCGGAAACTCTCCGATTGCTTCGACGAAGATTTGCCAAAAATGGCGCTTGTTCCTCCGACTGAGCAAGAGAAAAACGTTAAATATGATCGAGAATCTAACTCACCGAGAATTCGTTGTCCTTATTAACCTCTCCTTTGTGCACTACCCTGGAAAACTGGAAGTGGTTCACGTTGTTGCCTTCATAGAATCTAAGAGGAAATGCCAAGCAAAACATTACAATGAGGCAGAAGAAATTACGGAAAAGGCCAAAAAGACTCAAAGAGACAAATACTTGGTTATCTGTTCCAGAATGTTCTTTCTCTGAAACTTCCGCATCTCCACGGGCACTGGGTCTACTTTGTTGATTTGGAGAACTTGATTACGTCAAGAGTAATAAGAGTAAACAATAAACAAGCAACTGTTGCGGTCACACCAAACGTGCGTTGCTTATATCTATCGCGGTGGGTTATTCGCTCGCCTTACGGCCTTACGACCAGCTCGTTAATTTGACCACCTCGTTATTACGGCCACTTTCTTAGCCCCGACAAAAATTCAGTCAATTTGTTCCCTGAAAACCCCTGTTTTCTAGATTTCTAGATTCGAACTGGTCAGTGACGAGTGCATATTGAGGTTATAGAGTGCAATACGGAAGTTGTTATGGAAACGGCGGGAAGGCGCCAGCCGGTTAGCTATTTCCAACCAAATGTTGTTGAACAACCAACTCATGATGTTTTGAAAGTTCTCAAATTGTTTTTCAAAACATCACTTACGTCATAAATCGTATTCATACGATGTTCTATACGAAATGCCTTATGAGAGAAAAATTAAATAGAAATATTACAGTTACTTATATTAAAATCTGTCAGTTGTGTTCGCTGAAGTGCAAACAGGAGTTTCAGAATTAAATTATACCTGTAAAGACATCAATACTTTCTTGTCTCATGTTCATTATTATCATGTGAAACAAAGTAGAATCAAAATCAAACAGGTTTGATTGAATTCGGCCTCCAATGCAAGGATACACTGTTGGTTTGAATGCTTGATCTCATTGGTAATGACGTCCTTCATCTTGAGAAGCTGCCATCAACAAAATATAGAAATAAATAACTTACTTACTTACTGCCTTACTTACTGTCTATCATAACGTAACATTTTTTAGCCCTGTTCACTGCTGTGAACTCTTGTTGGCTTACTGATTATTCGATGACAAAAAAATAACTACAAATTTTAAGGAAATAATCACTTAAAAAAAACATGTCAACGGTATCAATTGTGGAGACTGTAAATTGTAAATTGCTTGCATACCTGGGCACTAGGGTACTGACTTTGAATACGAACAACAAACTCGCCAATTTTCTCGTACTCCTTGCCACGATAGACGAAAATTTTGTTCTGGAGGAGAAATAAGGAGATGTGTTAAAATGATAAAAAACATTTGGGAACAACACATAATTATAACAAATATTATAGAGTCTGCATCGCTATACAGTTTTTAACTTTTCTGTGGAAAAACACTGTACGTCTATTAAATTAGAAAAGTAAACTGCCGTTACATATTACACGAAGCAATTTCAACAAAATTCAGTTCAAGGAATAATGTTGCACGGTTTTGAATGAAACGCCAAAAACTTGCAACATGTTGGTTTAACGAATATTTCTACACTCGCTGGCCACAGTCACGGACATAACATGATACTTCTATAGATGACCAGTCAAACACTTACCCTAAGGAATGTTGGGAAGCCAAATCCATAAAAGGCAACTTTGTAGTACTCAGGGTCCCCGCGGACAACCTTGATGATATTGTCATAAAACCTGGCTTGTTTAACCTGTAGATACAACATGAAACATGAAATGTCAACCACGCTTTGCACCGTATCATCCTTGCTCTGATTGGTCGGAGTAGGACGTGACGTAAGGACCTACTATGAACCACAGAAAACGCAAAACCTTAGTAAACGCACAATTTCTCTTCATTTTAATAGTGTTAGCTAATCTTACCAAAATCTGGCTGAGCTGAATGAAATCAAAGGTGTGTTCCTCGTACTGTGCGGCGAGCTCTTTGCATCTTTTAATGGCATACTCCCAGCACTGTGGATACAAAAATGCAACATGGTCTAAAGGAGCTACGTCACGGATGGTGCATCTTGAAATTTGGCCTAAATTTTTCAAGTTTGACGCGCTCGCAATCCGTCTCAATCTTCCCCATTATTGGTCATCCTTGTTCCTTTTTTATATAATTTTACCTCTTTGTTGTTTTTCTACTTTAGCAAACTATTATTGTGAGATTTCCTTTATACATCGCCAAAAATGGCTTAATATATCGCGCACAGCTCCTTTAACAAGACTGCCACTAAGGTGGCATGAACGACGATACTGATAGGCCATTTACTAAAGACATCATTAACCTGTTACTAGCTTGAGTAAACTGGTATCTCCCCTCGCACGCTCGATACATCCCCCGCGAGAGAAACGTCAGAGATTCGACCCAAGCAATGCCATTCTGATGACGCAGCTCTACAGACATCTTAGTCTCCTTCCCATTTAGGTCCCCACATAACCCAAATAACAACCGTGAAGGAGACCCGGCTACAGACATCCAAGTAGTGTCTCTGATTGATTGATACTTGTCGGAGTGCAAGCAACAACCAATCAGAGACACTACACGGATCTCTGTAGAGAAACGTCATCAAAATGGAATTTTTCGGATCTTATCGATGTTCTCTCACGGGATCGATGTCTCTCTCGCGCGGACTTGCGGGACATGAAATCAGCGCGCAAAGAAGGACGTCTGTTTACCTTTCCTTTGTCAAAGTAGTCAATGATGTCCTTGTAGAGCATTTCTTTTAGTTGTCGCTGAGTACTGGCACGATACTTTCCTTGGCTCGAAAAAACTGAATCATCAGTCCACTACGAGAACGAATGAAAAAAAAATAAAGCAACTTTACACGGTTTGTGTTTAGAACTGTTTACAGCTAGAAGTTTGTGAGGCCGTATATATATGAAACGGCAAGTAATTTAAATTAAAATAAATGATGAGGTTAAGAATCCCAACTAACAGGAGACCGATAAGTTGGCTGTTTATATAACGTGCTGAGGAGTTGAACTCAGGACTAATAAGAACAAATCCAGCTAGTGGCAGAACAGAAGGCTTGAACCCGGGACCTACGAGTTTTGTAATGTTATACGCTTTATCAGCTTCAACTTATTTTCATTTACATCAACTACACGATAGCCGGCGGGAGCACCCAGTTTATTTCTCTTGTTAATTTGGCGGTGTGGCACAACAGGCGATAAAAACCGTCTGGTTTAACAGGCTAGATAGAAGTTGATCAAGTGAGATAATAGCCATTTTCACAGCTGAGTTTCAAGCGTTGACCCTTTGCTCCGATAAAGGGCTAACACTCGAAACATCAAAGGCTTGTTTTCAACAATTTTCCTAAGTCCTAATTCGCAAACAATGTGGGGCAGACACGGTTGCTGTTTACCTTAGGTTTTTCTCCGGTCATATTAAGGTTTGAACCAGAGTTTGAACAGAAAATACACAAGAAAAGCCTCTGGTACGGGTAGGTCGAGGAAACACGGCGGCCTAATGGATAGCACGTTGGGCTCTGCATCACAGGGTCACTGTGTTGTGTTCTTGGGCAAGACACTTTAATCTCACAAATATTTATCCATCTAATTTTACCGTCCTTAAATTCATATTAGACGGATTTTGTCAGACGGAATTTCGTCTGAGACGAGTTTTCCGTCTTCTAATATGAATTCCACCCACGAGTATAAATTGGTACCAGCGAATTGCCTGGGCAACCTGTGATGGCCTAACATCCCATCCAGGGGAGTAGCACTATACTCTCTTCATGCTATGGAAACCGGAGTTAAGCACCGGCCTGATAAGCCACCTGGCTTGTAGACAGACTTCAACCTTTTTTTTCCCAGTGTAGGTGCTGTGTGATTATTACAAGTAAACCAATCTAATAGTTTCTAACCTCGAGGTCATCGGCTCTTTTGAGAAGCGTGAAGGCAGCTTCATTGTAATTCTCAACACTGAGGTGAAGATCGCACAACTTGTACACGTACCTACGTCACGAAAAGAAAAGAAAACACCGACACAGGTTACGTGGCTCTAGTGTACAGCAATCACTTAGAACTGAAGATTTCGTAGAGTCGAAGGTAAGGACTTGGGACTGTGAGTTATGATGCCTGGTACGAAGCGAACTTTTCTACATTTATTTCCTTATTTAAGCATAAATTACAAATATAGCAAGGTAAACATGAAGATGCGATAAATAAATAGAGATAGTGAAATGTAGCAATTGTGGCCAGTGAGAGTGGAATATGCATCCTGAACGAGATGTAGTTCCTTTTTGAGAACGTCAGATTGCATGACAGCTGTTTGTATCAGACAAGCGTTTGTAAATATAACGTACCTTTTGAATGTAGCGTTTAGAACAAGTTTTAACCTTCTTTCTTTCAAACTCAACATAATATCTTAATTTAACCAAGAAGTTCCGCTATAAAAGGGATGGCACCTCCCACATTTCACACCTTTCGGGTGCGAAATTCAAATTTGTACTCTTGCAGTCGTGGCACGTTGTCGAGTCAAGCGTCCTGTAAACTAAACATGCTTTGAAATCTCATGAAACCAAAATGTATCATCAACAAAAATAAGATATAACTTGCTAATGTTTAACAGAACATTCTTAGAAAAAATGAAACAAATGTTATCAGTAACGGTCGTACAAAAAGCGCAGGTTGTTTGTCAGCTGTTTACGCTTTGATGGTTGAGTGACAACTACGTGTGAGAATGGCCAGGCCAGGCCCCTTTTATACCGGAACTTCTTGTTTAAGGCTTCTTTTCACTTTTGATATGATCACCGTATACTGGGTATAGGCACGACAGCATTTTACAACTCACCGATCATACATTTCTTCTTTCTTGATTTCTTTGTAAAAGGTCTGTAATTGAGAATAAACAATTCAGCTGTAGCCACATGTAAAACAATGTAAATGTATGATTATAGTGGTCATGTACTTAGCTCAAAGCTAGTTTGAAAGCATGCCACTCAAACAGAGGATATAAATATTTCAAATGGACATAACTTCTTTAAGAATCCCAACCGGTCGGAGGCTAACCAGTTGGCTATTTACATAGCGTGACCGAGGAGTTGATCTCGGAACTACCGAGAACAAATCCAGCTAGTGGCAGGGTGAAGGGCTTGAAACTGGGACCTCTGGATTAGAAGAGGCCAGCGCCCTAAACCACCCGGCTATGTTTCCAAATAACAGAGATTCAAGTAACATTCTAAAATTCTTTCAAAACCGTGATGGTGTTTTGGATATCTGATCTTAATTAGCATCTATTTTCACGATTTTATTCATCCGTTTTCTTCTCATTTTTTGTTTCGATTGAGAAGATATATCAAACAATTGATAAGGTGTTTCATCCGATTTCCAAACACCTCGTATTTCGTCAAAAATACTCCGCTACGCGTCGTATTTTTAACTCTCTTCTCGGTGTTTGGAAATCTGATGAAACACTGTCTCTCGTGTTCATATTACTTGCAGACTGTATAACTTATTTGAAGGCTTAATCCACTGTATTTTTTACTTGCACCTTGAAATATATAGACGCTTACCAGGACATTAACAGTGCAGCTCATCCGATTGTCAATGTTGTCATCTCCGAATACGACGGTCCTGTAGTCCAGCAGTCTCTCCATGAGCTTGGTAACCAGGCCAACAAATCTGATACCGTCCTCTTTTCGCTGTGGCGGAAGTGGGTTGAAGAGTTCGGACAAGCTGGAGTAGGTAAGGATAAAACTGTCTTAATCAATAAAGCATGAAATACGCCAATTTCGATATATCAAAATTCTGACTTGGCTCCGAGGCTTGGGGTAATAAAACAAAAGAAATCACATCGATAACGCCATCTTAGATGATTCTGGTAGATATGAAATTGGTTTCAAAATCGAGTGAAACTTCTAAATAATGGTTTGAAACGGTAAAAAGAAATATTAGGAAGCTAAAAACTACGGATAGTCAAAATTGGACAAGATTAAAATTGATTGCACTGAGCTAAACGAGTTCTGTCCTCCAGCCCACAGAAATCAAGTTTCAGTCAGTTTGTTCAAAACATGGTCTATACAAAACGGTTAAAGATGATTTTGAGCATCAGCTGACATGTAATGAGTGAGAATTCTTACACAATTGTAATAATGTGAGACGAGATGAGCGGTAAGTGAGTATGCAAGTTGCAGTCGCGTTACACATTCGTGAGCAAGGGCTATCTTGTCGACCATTGCCATGAGCAAAGGAGCGCACACCATGGTTACAACCAAATGAGCAATGGCCAAGAAGTCTGAGCATCGATGAAGGCGAGGTCTTGTAAGGACCGCTTTGCACATCAAAACGTGTCCAAACGTCCCCAACACAGCTGTGACAGAATGTGTCGTCAACAGAGCAATGTCATGGGACATGGGAGGGTAGCAATCTCTTAACCCTTAAGGTTCCAGAATCCGTACTGAAAAACGCATTTTTGGGTCACGGAACCCGTTTTCTTGGTGTTGTCACCCGAAATTTGGCTAACCGTTGCTAAAAATGCCATTTGGAGAACTAGGGGAAGATTTTAAAAAGGTTTTGGGGCAAAAACATTCAATTTTATCGTTGGCCACAGTGCATAGCCAAAAAAAAAAAACGTTTTTTCTTCTAATTTTTTCCTTCTCTCTTTTCCTTTCCTTTCCTTTTACTGCTCCTTTCTTTTCTTGCTATCTTCGGCGCTTGATAGACTTCCTATCAGCTGGAAAAGTTTTGACCTAACCTTTTAAGGGAGCTGAAAAATGAACCTGGAAGTATGTTGGGTGTGAGAGCCAAATTTGCCACTGATTTTTCAACAAAAATTGAACAGGTTTTTCCAGCGTGACTCTGCAATAATTTGGTAGATTTCCAAAATTGATGCACGGTTACAAAGATCCATCCTTTCTGCATCAGATGCGTGTCAAACTAACCTCGTCACATGTTAATTGATGACGTCACAATGGCTTTGATGTGTAAGACCCCAAACTACGCATATATGCGTAGTTGGTACGTTAAGGGTTAAAGAAGCATTCGTGAGATTCTTTTTGTTTTCCTTTTTTCATCATTGTTGCCATCTATTATTTCTTTTTTACTTTTAACCAACTCGAGCGGCCAATGTTCACAGCAATGGAGTTCATTGACACCTTCCCCTTCCCTTCCATAGGTAAACGGGAATGTGGTTACGTTGTCATCCATGAGTAACAAGAGACCGTTGATAACATATAAGTTGATTATGGAAACTTACATCTCATAAAACAATTCCTTGTATTGCGTGTCCCCTTTACCACCCTCAACAAGCACGTCAAGTTTGCTGATCATTTCACTTTCAACCTGTTCAAGAAAAATGTGCACAGCCACTATACCTTAGAAAGCATATAAATGAAATGGGCTACACTTCACTGCACATATACATGTAGATACCTACGTTATCAATCACTGTGGTAAACAACTCGTCTAGTGGTTATTGATCCCTGCTTTGGTCAGTATATCAGTGTGGTAAATATGGGATAGCAGATTATTTACGAATTTTAATACTAGCCCAGTGGCTATTCCTAATAATTATTATTCAAACTAAGATATGTCTATACCTACTTTGATCAGTATATATATCAGTGTGGTAAATGTGAGCTACTAAATTATTTACAAGCTATTAAAAGATGACTATCCCTGCTTCGATCAGTATATCAGTGTGGTAAATGTGAAATAGATCATTTACGAATTTACTCGCCCGATTTGTTACAAAAATTATAGACAATGTACAAAAAGCCTTGGATGGCCAATTAGCGCGCTTTCATAATTCGATGAGCTCTTTACCGTGGATGGCAGGTAACTAAACTCCACGCAAACTCAAACAACTATTACATGAGGATTTTTCAACTTCCCATGTATAAACGAGGACTTACCGACATGAAATTGCCTTTGATAGCATACTCGCACTGGATCATGTCAAAGAAAAGAGGAATTGTGGCTCGTCGAAGTTCTGTTTAAAGAGAAAATTGCAATAGCGTCTGTTGGTAACAGCTTTCACTCCCTGGAGCACAAACCAAAACCAAAATAAAATATTTCCCTAAACAACAACTCCATGACCACAACAGAAGAGAATCAACTAATACCCATATATCTTAGTTAGTAAGAGTAGGGCATGGAGTTCCCGGTGTCATGGTCTGATCACTCTGGTTACCTATAGGGTTGGGAAGGTAAGGTAAAGCCGCACTCGGATTAGGAGTATTGCTACTCCCCCTGGATGGGATGCTACTCCATCGCAGGTTAACCCACAGCATTTTGTTGCCGGTATCCATTAATACTCCTGAAAATGTCTCGCCCGGCCAGCGCTACCCTGGGTGCCAGAAGCTTTTCTTGCGTGGTTTCTGGCCGATTCCGACGCGACAGGAGAAAAACTAACCTCTGGTACCCAGAGTAGGCCAGCGCTCGAACCCAGACTGCTCGATCCAGAGTCCAACGCGCTAACCATTAGGCTATCTAAAGAGTCACTTGTTCTCCCCACTCCTCCCTATTGAAAATAGAACAAGGTTGACAGTGGCAGGCAGGCTTACCGCTGTGTGGAATCAACGTCATCTCCAGAAACGGTCCAACTAAACCAGGAATGAAAAATGTTTTGTGATCACCTGCAAGTTAGGAAACAGGCAAATGTTACCTTAATAGGTTTTAGATTCGTTGATAAATTAATTCACAGGTGTAGATTTTGGTCTATTAACATTTTTGTTTACCTAAATATAAAATTTAGAAAAAAAGGTTTGTGTAAGAAGTTATTTGCTACTAAAGTCTAGTCTCGATATCCACCAGTTTCTTTGTTTAACTCGTCTGTTCCCATGTACAACAAAGTTTACATGTGTAATGTACAGTCCAATGAAGCTTCCACAAGAATTTGTATCTGAATCAACCTTTCTCTCTGGAAGCAAAGAATAGAAAGCTTGCAGATCAACAACAAATTGTCCAGTGGTGTTTAAGACGTGAAGCTGATTGGATACCGTGATATCATACTACCATGTACTATACCTTCAACCCATCCCCCCCCCCCCCCCCCACCCAAAAAAAATGGACAGTAGGAAGCTTAAAGTGCCCATAACCTTTTTTATTTTATTTTCTCATCTGAATCTAAACATCACCCAAGGAAATTCTGCGAAAAAATTTTGCGATTCGCAGAAAACGCGAATTGTTTATGAATTTTATAAAACTTTCAAATTTGCCGCCATTTTGGATCACCATTTGCTTTAGTCTCCCCTGGGTCCTTCTCGGTTCACAAAGGATCTGTGACGTAGATTAAGGAACACGTGACATCAGACAAAGGAACTGTGACGTAGATTAAGGAACACGTGGCTTCAAAACAAAGGAATTGTGACGTAGATTCAGGAAAATGTGAGCCCGTCGGCCTTCTTACAGCGGGACGGGTATACCAAACAAAAATAGGATTTTGAAGATTTGAAACATTCATAAAAAATTCGCGTTTTCTGCAAATCGCAAAATTTTTTCGCAGAAATTCCTTGGGTGATGTTTAGATTCAGATGAGAAAATAATAAAAAAAAGGTTATGGGCACTTTAAAAGCACATAGGTTTTTGAGCCACGGACAGCAACCGGAAGTCGAATGTTCTCTTATTTGGCGCGTAGTATCGACTTTTCGTCCGTAACGTCAAGTTGTAAATGCTGAAACAAAAGCTTTCCAACTCATTGGTAGAGGTGAAAGCGCGCTAAAAACAATAACATTATCCTTCCGGTTGCTTTTCATGGCTCAAAAACGTCTTTGCTTAAAAGCTCTCGAGTGGTTTCTAGAGTCAGTTCTTACCTAATAAATGCCACATCTGGCTGATTTTCAGTCCAATAATCATCCGCATGTCTGCATACCTAGAATAAAGGGACATTGCTGTAAATGGTTCTGTTGAAGGAAACAGGGTGGATAACGTCATCGTGACCGTTACCTTAAAGCCAAACGAGTCAAATTTCAACAAGGAGCTATTTCATAAGAAATAGTGTTTCGTTTCCGGAACGATTAGAATGTCGGGAAAGTTTGGAGAGAAATTTCCGAGATCCTGGTATCATGGATTCAGGGCTCACGGCACTTTCCTTTGCAGACACTTGCGTTGGTTTATAGCTCCTCATAGCTAATACGCCGTTGGCTGGGTTGAAGACGACCGATTCCAGCCGAGAGGCCCGAAAAACATCGGAATAAAGCTCGGTGCGGCCCGAGCAATTAATCCGTAAACAGCTTTCCCTCAACTTTCCGTTCCTCGTTCTCCGTTCGCCCATTCCCTGTTTTAGAAATAGCCATGATAAAGTCAATAATAAAGTTGAAAATACAGCTAGAATATTTATTTTTTGCTCTGTGGCGATCATTTTAACGATATTTGAACAACATGTGTTCACCAGTTTGTCAGAGTTTTTTTGTCTTTTCCCAGAACATGTTTACATTGGCAGCTACGAGCGTTATTCTGATTGGATAGTAGCCCCACTGTGTAAATAGTTTACATCGAATCGAACACAATACCGGTTCGTTTCTGAGGAAACGAAACAATTCGTTTCTGAGGAAACGAAACAAAAACACTGCGTGACGAACAGGAAATAAACAGATTCAAGAAACCATTGTTGTGTGAGCATAACGTATATTAAAAGTCTTCGCTTTTGCAAAATCTAATTCATTGGTTGTTCTTCAGTTTGCCTCCTAGCCTGTGACCTGACGTCCTGTCTAGAAACGTTTCCTGGAATTGAATTTCAATTCAAGTTCAATTTCTTGGAAACACCTCTTATTATAAGTTAGCTTATGTGATGAATGACACTCGTTTAAAACCATAGCCAATCCCACTTGCTCGTTTATTCAAATAATATACACGTCACTCCTGTTTCAAGTTTCACATACGGTAACTCTAAAAACATAATTCCTCAATGGAGAAGACGCAAACAGCATAATCATTTGGTCGGTGTATTATTCGTTAGAACTCGAATCCATATGGAATGCTGCCATTTCTGTTCACTATTCCATAGCTGTTTGATTGTATACGAAATAGTCGACAAGCTTGTGGACTTCGCTATCGTCAGAAAGTATGAAGAAGGAAACCTATCTTTAAGCAATCCTAAAGATAGTGTTTATGACGCCCTTTTCACCTTCTTTGTCATTGGATTAAACATAACCATCATACGCACAATCCTGTACTTATGGAGAATCCAACTATACCGCACTGGCGACGACAGCCAAGACAGGACACACGACGCCATTAATCTTTGGATGAGTTTGGCAAAAGCCTTGTTTGAAGCTTTCCCTCAGTCGACGATTGCTAAGTTTTTCTTTGGTGACTGTGCCACTACAGATGGCATGAAGATCCTGGTGCAAGCCTTTGATGTCTTCTCTATCTTGCCGTTTATCATGTTCGTTTGCTACCTTTTCTACTATTACTGTGAACACGACGAAGGACCAAATCGAATAACAGTGATTGTCATGGTTATCACGTTCATATTCTCAGTGGTGGGATTTATCTTCGCGTGTTTATCGATAAATGACTACAATGAACGCTGTTGGCTTGAACGCGTTTATTGCAACAGCTAAAAAAAAAAACAGAACTGATTCCTGTGTACATATTGTACACTGGGTATACAGTCGAAGCTCCCATAAGCCGGCGGACACCCTTGGGAAGCAGAAAACTGGAGCTGGCCGTTTACGGTAATGAGTAAATACAGAGTTTGTATGAGTCAAACGGGGTTTTGTCAAGGCGGCCGTAAGTAGAGCTGTCCGCTTACGAGAGTGTCCGCCCAGAGAGCTTCGACTGTATATATACCAGATAAGAGTGTCCTCAGGCTATTACCTAATTGGGTAGATTTGTACCTTAGATGTTCAGTGAAAACTTGCGTTTCCATAATTTGTTCTATTTTCAATGCTGAGTAATTTGTTCTATTATATCATACTTTTAGTCATGGATGTCGCTTTGTTGTTGATATCGTGTGGTAGCGATGTTAGGAAGCTAAATTTACTCGTCACCTAATTAGTTTGTCTCGTGATAATCTCGTGATCGACCGCGATTGTCCAGTTGTCAAGGTCAGCCCACGAGTATCTTGTCTAGGCTCCAAATTTCATTTAATTTCATTTCATTCATTTCCGTTTTGTCCTAGTGGTTTGGCATATAACAATAGTTCCCACGGAGTTTAAGATTGACTGTTATAACTGACCTTGGCTGAGACCTCCGCGAAAGCCCAGAGGAGGGGTAAAATTATTCCCAAGATGCATTGCGTTGTATAACATATTATCAATTTTTGCGCGGTTGCTCAGCAGTTGTATTCATCGTGTTGAGACGAAAACATCTCTTCGAGGGAAAGGCTGTACCTAGCAAATGGGCTCCAAATTTTAACCAGTTATGGTTTCCTTGTAATATTGTTTATTATGTTTGTATTATCCATGTAAGTATGCTTTGGTTTGTAAGGTTTGTTACTTCCTGTGTTACGCTAAGATCCCACGGTCCGAAACCAAAACATGTCTAGAATTTTAGTATATAGAGCTACGTGCACTCCAACTTGTAAAGTAGTGGATATAGCAGAAGTAGAAGCTGTTGTTGCTACTCAGAATAAAGAATCTTGTTATTATGTTTAATTATGCCTAATATGTTATTATTTTAGAGGTTTGATATCTTGTTAGTTATAGAGTTTTTACTAAGAATTAAACAACGAACGAACGAACGAACGAACGAATAAAAGAAAGGAAAGGAAAAAGAGGATGTCACTTGTCACGATTAGAGGATATCACTGTCGCACTCACTTTTCTAAAATTTTGTCTTGTTTTGTGGTGCTGAAGCTTTCCAACTGCAGTGATTCCTGGGTCACAAACGCCACAGCCAGATGGAAAAAGTTGTTCCACAACTAAAGTGAAAAGAAAAGAAGATTACACTACATAGTACGACAGACTGTATTTGTTTGTTAGTCTGTTAGTCTGTTTGTTTGTTTGTTTGTTTGTTTTTCTTAGTTATTCCATCGTTAACCTCCGTCAGTGGTCATAAATATTTGTTCTTTAGTTCATTCCAACATTTCACTGTTTAACGACATTCAAAGCATAATCAAACACCAACAGATCGATATTAAAGCAGAAATGAGGAAGGGAACAGAGAAACAAAGGAAAGGAAACAACGGGTAGTCTTCCCACTCCTTCAATGCCCAACCGAATTACAGACTTTCGTCATGGCATTCTGTAGACTGCCTTTAGAAAGGAAGGTTAAAGGAGCTATGTCACGATATTTGAAGCCATTTTTGCGAAGTGCAAAATCACCTTCAAATTGAAGAAAGCCTCAAAATAATAGTTTACTAAGGTAGAAAAACACCAAAGAGGTGATAATAAACCAAACAGGAACAAGGATGGTTGAGGATGGAGAAGATTAAGACGGATCGCGAATGGGCCAATTTTTTCAAGATGCGCCATCCGTGACGTAGCTCCTTTAAAAAATGTGCGTGATAGCATGATAGCATGCAAGAAAATAACTTCATCACAGCCGTCAACAAGAAACGACATATTAGCTTGGTTTCAAGCATTTCTTCAAGCAAAACATCCCTATCGGAATGACTTGATATCCATATATGATCAAGAAAAACAACTCACCTGATCTTCAAATGCACCAGCTCCAAAGTGCTCCTGCATCGCTTCAGAAAAATACTGAATGGCATCCAAGATCACACTGTGGAACAAGAGAAATATGTAAGGTTTTGCTACAATTGTTTGCATAAAGAGTTGAGACACTCTTCGTTAAGAGGACAACTTCAGACATTTTAAAAATTATACCTTGTACACCCCCTCCCCCCCTTATCAATGTTGTCAAAATGTCGGGAATACATTCAAACCATATAGAAACAACACTGAAAGGGGGAGGGGGGGTTAGAAATGAAATTATTTGTTTATTTTTCAAACGAAGACATGCTTTTGAAATGAAATCCTGTTTTTGAAGAGAGTGTCTCAACCATTTTGCAACTCATTGTAGCATCAGGAGAACATCGACAAGTCAACGTACTTAAAACATAGCAACTATTGGTAAAGGTAGGTAAAGCCACAATCGGACCAAACTAGCCCACACTGCCAGAAAAATCCCAGATCAGTTCCGTAGCATGAAGCCGAGTAAGAGTATTGTTACTATCCCTAGATGCGATCCATTGTATTCAAATAATTTTATATCATTGCTACCTTAATTATTGTAATGAGGAAGCCTAATAAGTATCATATATTAGCCTTGTAGTTTCTCTTTAGGCTTCCTCGCCACTTCCTATTCTGTAAATTTCTTTATCTGGGTGGTGAAACAAATAAACTTGAAGCTTACTTAGTTTGATTTAAGTTTAAAGGAGCTATGTCACGATATATCAAGTCATTTTTTGCAATAATACCTAGGATCGAAGGAAACTTTACTAAGGTGCATTATCCTAACTATAACTGCATTAATTAAGTGGAATGTGTTAGGATGGAATAAGAACTGCAACAAAGAGAAACACCCTTACCTGTTCTGAACCATGGTCATCACCATCCAGTCTTTGGGAAAGATATTGTTGCTTACGAACTCACGAAATAACATGAAAAGCTCCATGAGGAAATCCTGCGTTATACAGATATACAAATCTAGTTTAATAAGTGATTTTGTTTCATGAACTCTGTTTGGTGTTAAGCCTTGGCAAATGAGGATGAAAGTTGTTGAGAGTTGGCTCTCATGAGAGTTTTCGTCAACTCTCATCGACTATCATGAAGCGTGGGCCAAACGAGAGAAAACTCTCGGCGACTCTCAACTGAAAATTTGAGCAGGTTCAAATTTGCCGAGATAGCATAAGAGTTTCAGGCCAAACGAGAGAGAGAGTTTGAACTCTCATCCTCGTTTGGTCCGGGCTTTACTTCTAAGTCCACACGCGAGGCCTTCCCGAGGGGTCAGTGATCGCAGTGATCCCTTGTTCCCTGAAGATTGTCATATGTTACGTCACTACTAAGTCACGTGGTCTTCTTCAATAAACATGGCATGGTGTCAGAAGTGGGATTTCAAACACAGTTTCAATTAAGAAATTATAGCTCAAAATGAGTTAATTCAAGCCGCCCTCGACACTAACTCTAGAGGGAAACGTTGCAGATAACTGGCGAAAGTGGAAACAGCGATTTCAACTGTACATTGTTTAGAGGGGAGATGTCATGACATGTTATGTCACTACTAAATCCTGTGGTCTTCTTCAATAAGCATGACAAAGATCACCTAAGTATGTCTCCGTTACTCAAGGGTATATTTGGGAATTTCTTTGTTCCCTGATCATGATCTCTGCGACCAAAATGTTAACTAAAAATGAAGCCCTTTGCTCTCCTATTCCCTGGAACAAAATGTAACATGTCCGTGTTCCCCAAAACCCCTAGGAAGTGCCTCAAGAATATAAGGAACGTGTCATCAAGAGTATCACATCTTTGGCTTGGAACAGTGTCAAATTTATCCTCATAATATTTGAACTTAATAATACTTCTAATAGAACCTATGCCAAAATGGCTACCAATTTAAAATTATTTTGTATGTATTTAAATTAGCCTCACTAACCTCGTTCTAGAGTAAAAACTGTTTTGAATTATCAACTCAAAAACGAGGTTAGTGAGATAATTTTAAATCGGCAGCCATTTGGCATAGGGTCTATAATAAGAAAACTTTATTTAATGAGGGTGGCCATTAATTACTAGGGTCAGAGAAATAGTCAGAACAATTAATGCCCTGTATTGATAATCAAGCAGGTACGGCCAAATTCTCAGAACCAACACTAAACTAAACATGTGGTAATCGGTAAAGAGAATTAACATTTTGAGCTTGGGACTAGCAGGGTTAATTCTTTGTTTTCATCTGACGTCATCAAAATTCTAAAATCTAAACTGTCAATCCTACAAAGCTATTATTTTTATATATTCTAGACATGAAAATCATTCATCTCTATGCAAAGTTTGGTATTGATCCAGTGCTTCGTTTTGGAATTAGAGCATTTTGAAATTTGCGAAGTCGCGGATGAACTTGTTTCTGAACTGTCACAAAAACGGGTCTTTTTATGACATTTTTAAATTTTTAGACGTGATAATAATTTAGAAGTGATGTCTAAACAGGTTTGAAGTGAAAGCTAATGATATTGACTGTAGAATCTACTCTACTTCTTGTGCAATTTTATGGCGGCCATATTGATGCCCCTCTGAAGGGCGCAAACATGGCGGAAGCATACTAAATACTGTAATTTTCTAAAAATTCATTCGGTAATAACTCGGTTATGAAAAACGCTACAAAGCTATCATTTGGACAAAACGTTTATGTCTGCCAGTTCTTTTACCTGTTAATTTTCTGGTGTTGTTCATGCAAGCAAACAGTTTTTGTAACGTTGATGAAAACCACCAATACTCACCAGTAGATCTTGATCGGATGGAAAGTGTTGCACATACATTTGGTAATGTTTCTCATCCATCAACTGCAGCATGGCCACCAAGCACGCTACATAGTTACCCTAGTACAACAAGAAAACCAAGTCAATTATTAAAACAACAGAGAACTGCAATTAGCAAATATTGTAATAAACCAATCCGAACTCAAAGCAAAAACGTGTATCTGGTTGCAAGTGTGGGAAAAGTTGCATAAGTCAAATATTGCAGTAAATCAATCAGAACTCAAAGTAAAAACGTGTATCTGGTGGCAAGTGTGGGAAAAGTTGCATAAGTCCAATAGTGCAATAAACCAATTAGGGCTTCAAGTTAAACTATGTAACTGATGGCAAGCGCGAGAAAAGTTGCTTAAATCAAATTCTGCAGTAAATCAATCAGAACTCAAAGTAAACACATGTATCTGGTGGCAAGCGTGGGAAAGGTCACATAAGTCAAATAGTGCAGTAATTAACCAATCAGAGCTTCAAGTTAAACCATGTAACCGATGGTAAGCGCACGAAACGCTGCTTACGTCAAATTGTGCAGTAAATCAGTTAGAGCTTCAAGTTAAAGCGGGGGCAAGCACTTTTGTAAATTTTATATTTAAAAAACGAATAAAGTTGTTGTTGCTGTTACTGTTGTTGTTGTTGTTGCTGCTGCTGCTGCTGCTGCTGCTGCTGCTGCTGCTGCTGCTGCTGCTGCTGCTGCTGCCGCCGCTTCCGCCGCTGCTGCCGCCGCCGCTGCTGTTAGGTTTGGCACCTGCCTGCCTGCATAGACAAAACATTTTCACTTACCACAACAGCTAGTGATCGATCCATCATGATCACTTCTTTCACCACAACACGTAACAGTGACGTCGCCAACAGCAGAACATCATCATGCGTAGAGCCCTGCACAAACAGACAGAACACCCCATATAAGGACCACTCTTTTCTTGCAGTCGACAGCTAGTTTATATTTGTCCAAAGGCTCTATTGGCAGGCTTATTATGTGTTTCAAAAATGTTTGGGCAGCTTATATTTGGAAGCGGGGATTTTGCGTCTGAAAAAATTCAGTTAGGGTGCATATAAGAATACTGCATGGTAATACTCGCAACATAACGATGTGCAACACCGAATATGTAATACAGTCGTAAAATGGACATTACTGTACATACTCCATACTGTAAGGAAATAAAATACAAAACAAGCTCTACAATACGTGGCTTATAATCGGAAGAAGTTATATTCTATATCTTTATTGTAACTAGTATGGATTTTTGCGTTTGAGATTTGGGGTGGAGGGGAGGGGGGGGGCTTATCGCAATGTTATGGTATTTCCCTGCCCTTCAATATTGGAATGGAGGCCGACTCGAATTTTCGGACAGCAGTAAAGAGCAGTACAACACTGATGGGTGGGGAGAAACAATGACAAAGTAGCTATCACTGGCAGGTTACAGTACATGCCGGTTTTACAAGATTTTAGGCCACCCATCATAATTAATATACATATACATTTTACACTCCAGGATCATTTCTCTCTCTCTCTCTCTCTTGACTCTAAAAGACTCCATATAGTCAAAACTAAAACCACAAAGTAAACTCACCACATCATTTCTTGTCAGAGTGATCAGAATATCGTTCAGGATGTCAATACAGCTCTTCATTTCTTCAGTTTTCTTCATCTCGTTTTTCAGTTGTTCAACAACCATGGGAAGCAAAACATACCGAGATTCTACAAAGAAACAGTAAAACAACATTAATTACAGGTATGTAAAGAAAGGGTTATGTCTTCACGAACCTAGCGGAAATGAGTTTGATTTGCAAGACAATGGGCGTGCAGGCAAAACTCATTTCCATATGAAAGGTTGTGAGCCAGGACTTGTTTTGAAACAGAGGCAAAAGGCATTTCGGAAATGCCTATTGCTTATACAAGATTTTGCCATAATATAAAACGCTGGAAGTGATCTCCTAAGTGAAGAAGTGGAAACCTACCTTTGTCTTCAAACAGCTTGGTCTTCACCATGTTGTGGATGCAGTCCATTTTCTGCGAAGTTAACCTCTTCTCTGGAATTTTCTCGATGAATTCCCTAGCATAGTGACTAAACCAAAACACTCAATCAAACACAAATACTAAGGAAATGAAAATTTTATCTCTAGGTGCTTGCTGCTGAAACAACAACTGATATTAAAAGAACTGTAACCAGAACACAAGCCTCCTTCTGGCTGGTCACACTACACTCCACAATCAACATTGGCAGAGTGTTGTGTGACCTGCCGAAAAGTAGGCTGCAAAGGGCTACTAGAGCACAACATGAATATTGTTCCTTCTTGCCTAAACTACAGAACACAGGGTCACATTTAACCACGCCCAAGTCAAACGAGCGACCAAATACATAGTCCCAAGACTCCACTGCTGAGGCTCACATACATATTCCTTCAAAAGTGGCCCTGCATTGTGTAGTTTTATTCTTGCAGGTTGCAAACACTACGCATAATCGGGTGTACGTGTAATTGTTTTTCTTTGCTGGTTTCCATCATCCAATGGCATCTGAAAATCACGCCTTATTTGGCTAAGTGAAGGGTAGTGCTAATTAACGCACTGTTTCACATAAGAATAATACAACCGACAAGCTACCAAGGCATACAAACCTGAGTTCTTTGCAATCAAACACTTGCATCAAGTCTACAAAAGTAGCTGGGAAGTACTTCAAGGCAGCCCCCTAAAGAAAACAATCACAAATTTAAGCACATGCAGTGATTTCCAGAACCCTTTAAAATAATCTGTTTGCAAGCTTACTGGGGTTGCAGTGACAGGTACAGATCCCTGTCTAATCGTCGCCTAGGGTTCCAGAATGGATAAAACCTGGACCTATATTATGTAGCAATTGGTTACAATCATGGTAGGGATCTATCACTTACACAAAAGAAACTATCAGGACTTTTTCATCTGGTCCCGATTTTTCTGAAGTGTTACTGTAAAACCCTAAGGTAACGCAAGTGTGCAGAGTGTGACCTAGTGAAGGACAAGATTACCTGAGTCAGAAGTGTCTCGTTCTTAACATCTGCCATCAATTGCACCAGAGCCTGGAAAAGTTTTCTCAAGTTCTCTTCAAATTCGGACTGACCCTTGTCACCAACCGCTCTAAAATGCAAACAAGGAGAAATAGATTTGTTTAGCTTTAGTGTATCTTTCTATTTTGTAATCATATATATTTTATACAGGACTGTATTTAAACTAGCCCTAGGCTAAACTGGATGTTCCTGAATAAAATAAATAAATGAATGAGAAACCAAAGAAAATAATGTTTGCATTGAAACTGATTGACTTAGATTGACCTATCTCAGCCATCTTACCTTTCAAACAAAATTCTTGACTGGACAATGAATTTGAAAATGTACTCCATGGCCTAAGGAAGTATAACCAAATGAAAACAGCGTTATGAGACAATCAAAGATCTACTGATTAACAAACCAACGGTTTGACCAACCGACTACCGACCGACAGAGAAACATCATTAAGACATACCTTCATGGCCTTGAGAAGGAGATCCATTCGTATTCTATCCGGTTGTGGTTCTTTTGTTGCATAGTTAATATACTCCATAAAAACAGAGATGAGAATGCTACAATGTGAGAAAAGACAACAAATCACCAAAACTAAACATTTTAATTGAAATACAATCAATCACAAGGTAACCATAGTGCTCGGCCATTCAAATGAAAGCTAGCTGCTGAGCATTACTTCCATGTGGTACTGTTTATTACACTGTACAAGCTGACTCTAACTTTTAAGTCTGTGGATCAAACCCTAGTGTGTGACTATTCAAATGAAAACTATTCAGCAGTACTTTTGATGTAATACTGTTTATTATGCTGTATAAAGTGATTCTAACTTTTAAGTCTGTGAATGGAACCCTAGTGTGTGCCCATTCAATTGGAAGCTGCTGAGCACTACTGTTATTAATCATACTGATGACATGTATGCGACCATTCATCAATATGTTCATGTGGTGCTGCTTGTTTTTCGATAATTTGGAAGTGAACGGGTGAAGAAGCTGCATGTTCATATGCGCTAACAACCCAACATAACGCATCCAGGCCCAATTTCTCACCACCCAACAGATCAGCCAATTCGCTAATGCTGTCATCACCAAGGTTATATAATTATTGTATGAGAGACAGGTGTAAATTTATAGCAAGATGTTCCACAAACTTAACTTACTGGTCTGCTTTTGTGGCTCCAAACAAATCCTCAATGTAAGCATCCAAAACCGGTCTGAAGTGGTGATACTTTTTGTCTGCCAGCAAACTGATTGTAAATACCTGGTGTGAATTAAGTAATGTCTCAGTACAACAACGAACAGAGTCTATTTGCGATTCATAATTTTATACATAATCGAGCAATCGCAGTTAAAACAGTAGAGTCCGCAGTCAAATATTATTTTGTTTTTAAAAAGTATGCAAACGAGTTAGGCTCGATTTCTGCCGCTCTCTCTAGTCCGGTCTTCGTTCTTGCTCATTTTCCCAAACAGCTGGTAATCGAGCCTACAAATGAGGCTAATGGGCCAATACAATGCCAGATTGACCCTTTCGACTCGTTTGCATGTCAAACAGCTGACCGTCTGTAATAACTGCTATTCTGGTATGCTTCGGCAACACACCTAGGCATACTTCACCTCATTTTTGAACTAAAGTAAACTTGCTAAACTTTCTTGATAAACATAAAAGATTCAACTCACCAATGCATCAAATACAAGTTTGTCATACTTGTTACCATGCTCCATCAAAATTGCAAACAGCGCATCAAAAGTATCTGTCAAGAACTGAAAATGAAACACAGTCTGAAACTTATTTCATGAAGCAGATATACATATATTGCAATCCCAATCCTTTATTACAGGGGTTTACTAATGACTGTCGGAAAACTAAAACAAAAGTAAGCAAAGAGCCAATTACTATGCATGCAACTACATGTACATGTAACAATCGTGCTTTGTGCTCTCTCCTCGCGGTGCTTGCGCCCAAACTCCCCATCTCCCTCCCCTCACGCTTCCTACGCCTTAGTCTGAACTTGAAACAATCTATTAGGCCACCAGTCATTATTTATGGTATACAAACCTTGACGATTTCTTCACCACTGACTTTCATCACATTAACTAGAATATGTTTCAATTTTCCAACCATGGAATTCCACTTGAGCAGTCCAAGAAGCTCAACTAGAGAATCAAAATAGATAACGTTGAAACAAAAAGTCAAATATGAGTTTGTTGAGAGACATTATGTGACAACTCACAAAACGACAAGTGAAGTACAGAATCATATAATGAACTGCGGATAGCGAATGTAAAGTAAAGAAATATTATCTTCGCAGTTGTGTTTGCAATAAGAGTACTAATTAGTTATGATGTCACAAAAATTAAATTTGTGAAATTATGAAATTATGAAATTTGATCAGCTATTCGGAGGAAGCACTATGCCGAAGAAAAAACGTCCACTTGCCAAAAATTAGCTCTCCATTGCAATCTGTGGCTGAGATGTGGGTACTTCAGGTTTTAATTTCTCCATACAAACCCTTCTAATTTTGCATTGGTTCCTTCAGTGTAGGACCGGACTTTGAACCTCTATATTTCTGTTCTATTTGTGCTAACAAGTTGAAATTTTGTGGCTGCATGATCATACAGCAGCAATCTTTATCTAATGATGGGATTTTGAGGCTTGATAAAAATAATTTGACAATTTGTGACGTCGCACTTAACCTCTATTTAAGCAGTTACAGAGAAGCCTGAAAAATTGACATAATGGCTGTACTAAATGACCGGAGGCATGATAGTTTGTCAAGAATTGAGACTGAAATATTATAAGTAAAAAAACATCAGACGTCCAATTTATAAACGAAATGGAACCAAGATGGTAATCCTAAAAGTCATAAATACTGTTAATCCCTTCAATCACCAAGAGTGATCAATATCTAAATTCTCTTTACAGTATCAGTAATTCTCAGACCAAACACAGAAAGAAATGTATCACAATTTTAATATTTCAAGCTTGGAACCGATTAACCCTTGCACTCCTGAAAAACATTACCGAAAAACGCGTTTTGGGGTTAACAGTGGTTTTTGGGATGTTGTTTGGCCAAATTTGGCATTTCCTGTGCTAAAAATCCATACATGTGAACAATATTGTGGACTTAAAAAAATAATAATAAAAATTTAAAGTTTTCCATTCTGATTTCTTTCATTCTCTCTTTTCTTTTCTTCTTTCTCTCCCTTTCTTTTCTTGCTATCTTCAGCTTTTTATGCACTTTTTATGCACTTGAACTAACCTTTTAAGGAAGCCAAGAAATGGATGTGGAAGAATGTTCAGTGTGTGAGCCCAATTTTGCACTGATTTCGCACCAAAAGTTCACCAGGTTTTTCTTGCGTAACTTTGGCGGAATTCGTTCGATTTCCAAAACGGATGCATGCATTGGTTGCATGTCAAAGCAATTTTGTGACGTGTCAATTTATGACGTCACGAGTGGTGCAAATAATCGGGTCAAAACCAGCCGATTTTGATCTGGAGTGCAAGGGACTGTTAACACAAAATACAACATATACCGTTTTGTGTGAGTTTTGTTGAACACAGAAGAGTTTCAATCTTCAGTTTGTCATTTGTTGGTGTAAATGGCATGTTGTTTGACTTGACAGGAAGAACGTCGTCTTTCTTGGAAGGAAGATGAATATAAGCCTTGGGATGTGGTATCTTTCCGTGATCATTCTGCATGAAAACAAAGATATATAATCAGTATTTCATCTTTTCACTCAAAAAAAAAAAAACTCCCAGAATCAGTGTTGAAATAGTGGGCTAGATTAAATGATGGCAGCTGAGTTAGCCAATGAACAAAGTGATTAGTTTCTAATGAAACTTTTGTGCTGCGTCGGCGGGCAAGTAAAACACTAAGTTGATTATGAACTTGAAGTTGATAAAGGTAAATTAACCACCGTAGCGAATTTAGAGAAGCTGACGTTTCAAGCGTTAGCCCTTCGTCGGAGAGCCCTTTGCTCCGATGAAGTGCTAACGCTTGAAACGTCAGCTCCTCTAAATTCGCTACGGCAGTTAATTTACCTTTATCAACTTCGAGTTCATAATCAACTGAGTGAGTTAGCCAATACCGCACAAAAACATCTGCATTATTCTTGAAAAGTAGGTGGCTCAGAAGGTGACGTTACCAGTTTTTTTAGCCTACTGCCAGTACTGAATGAGAACCCTGTAAACATAGTGCTCAGAGTGTTAATATTGGAAATGGGACACAAATTATTGCAAAAGATGCTTACTATAGTGGGGCACTTATTGGATAGGTACAATGTACATGCTTATTGCAGAAAACACCTTCAAGAAGCTAGGGGGGATTCTATTTCAGAGGGCACTTGCATGTATTGGAAGGAGGGCACATCCAAATCTAATCATTACAGTAAGTTATGTTAGTTACATGTATTCACCTTGTAGACCAAAAGTTCATGTGTTCCATCCTGTAGTGTAGTTCCATCATTGTACATGAGTTGTGTGTGTGAAAAGGCAAAGCACTTTTGAGTTCTGTCTCTCTCTGTTTTGAGAGAATGCAAAAACTATGTAACACATTCAGTAAAAGTCAATGCATCAAGGTTCGTTAATGAGAGCTTGGTTTCTAGTAGACATGGAAATCCCCCCAACCACCACCACCCCCACGCTGGTCCTGGTCACACCCTTCTAAGTTTGCATAATTTAGAAACTGTACGTGTATGTATACTGTTAGAGTCACAGTTAACACGCTGTTTTAACTCTGCTTAGGACACAAAGACTATTTTAAGATATTGACCAAAAAAAGTAACCAGGAAGTAAAGCTTTAGGTCTGAAATTGGAATTTTAAAACGTCTGGCTCTTTTCAATAACTAAGTGACACATATACTGCCACCAAACATTCAGAGGGGTACACACAAGAGGCCAGTTCTGCAAAGTCTGTTTAGCCTGCGTCCCAGACTCTTGCTCACTGTCGCAGCTGCTTACGAATTTTTACTTTGCGCGCCAACAAGACCGCCAGCTATGCAGGCTAAGTCTGTTCATCATTCTGACATAGTAATCTGTGTTTGTTAATATTATTTATAAATCATCCTGCATCATTAATTACATGTATGTCAGGTTTGGACTAGTACACATGAAACAAGAAAACTATTTTAATTAATATTAAAAATTGTCCCCAAGGAGTTACTCCATGATATGAGCAGTGGGGAGGTTCAAAGGATTCTTTTCTTGAAATTAAAGATTTCAGTATTTTGGGAGTGGTGTTACCTTCATTTGCAGATCTGTGTTTAAACATAATCCTCACATGTGAGTTCTGGAACTGTTCTATTGGAATGACTAACTGAAACACAAGGAAAACCCGCACTGTCAGAACCAGAGCCAAAGGGGTTGTGCTTGACATTGTACACCATAAAATAAGCTTTTTGAAAATGCCAAACATAAGAAAACGTCATTTTATTACGCTGGCATTTTTTGCTCCTCGTGATATCAACACATAATCATGAGAAATGTCAAAAGATGAAGAATTAACTAAATACAGTGTAGAATGTGCAACATGACAATTTAACATTCAGCTGGACCTCCATGTAGTTGTTAGGTTTTCACAATGTTTGCATTTACCAAATGGCAGTGGTAAAAAATGAAAAACCTTGCCTGGATCAGTGGAAATCATGACCTTTAATAGCAAGTTCATTGCACGCTTTACTGTTCCATCCACAATGTTAGGCCCATATCAATTCTTGAAATATTTAAAACCCAATCACCTCTTGAAGATTTTTATTACAAAATGTTTTGTTTTTTAATTACAAAATGTTGCTACAACTGTCACCACTGGTTAACCAGTAAATAACTAATGGTTTCTTGATACCCATCAATTCCTATTCCTAAATTATTCATGCCACTGATCAGTTTCGCAGTAAATGATGCCCTATTCTAGACCAAAACTCTCTGATTTCTATATCCTATCCAAGACTAAACTGCTTGAAAACCATACCCTTCACAGTGCTAGTGGCACATACCCATATTATATAGCTTATAATAAAGGAAGTGCCCTCCCTCCCCCCCTCCCCCCCCCCCCCCCCCCACCCGAGTCTTGATACTAACCTTGATTGTCTCCACCCATTCAGGTTTGCCAACATGGTAAAAAATAACTGAGCGGTATTCACTGACAAGTGCCTCTCCTGCACCGAAGCAGATCACATTCTGTCAAAGAATAGTCAGAGTCAATGTGAAAGAAACACTCAGTCTGACATAAACACAGACAAACAGATTAAAGTAAATCCTAAACATACTTCATACTTCAAATATTTCAATAGGTGGAAACATACATTTACATGAACATGTACTGTAAGACTGTAAGACTAGGTACAGAAATCAAAGAGATAAAAAATGTTAAATTTAATTTTAGGAACTCAAGGAAGGGTGCTTGTTATGGATCCAGGCACTTTTAATTTATTTTTTTTACCTTAATTAACAACTTTGCCCAGAACTATGTACAAACAGAAGTAACTCTTGCAATAACAGTCGGGGAACAAGTACAAGTTGATGGTGAAATCCTGCCTCCAAGACAGGACACGGTTTTCTTCCCCGAAGTTGCTAAGCAACATGACGTATTTGCTGGCACGATTGCTTTCGGAGTACTCATGAGTGCTCATGCTAGTTTTTGATTGGATAAAATGATTTGGAAACTCTTCGAGTGCTTCAGCAAAGATTCGCCAAATTAGCACTTGTTCCCCCAACTGATAAGATCACTCTCAACTCACAGTTGGACTGGAACTAGCTTGCAATCGAGGCTCATGTTTTTGCATTTGAAAAGATTACCCCACATGAGCCTCGATTGCAAGCTAGTTCCAGTCCAACCGTGAGAATACAAAATTTTAATAATATGGTCTATTACTAAACTTGGTATTCTGAGTACTCACCTAATAATGGACATAGAGCAAATATATTTTATTCCAAAACTTTGAATTTATGTGGGAAACTAGCAAACAAGTAAGTACTACACTATAGAGGACTGGATATCATCAAATACCTCAAGAATTGTGCCATCATCTGAGAGAACATGCATTGTGACCTCAATGTTCTTATATGCTGTCTTTTTACCTGGAAAATAGAGCAAGGTTGGTATATGAATGTACCGTGTGACAATTAATTTAAATCAGTACGTAATAGTTTAACTTATTTGCAAAATTATTATCTTGAGTCTTGAATTGAAATGATGTCATACTTGAATTGGCTGATACTGGGGATATGAGTTATACATGTATGTGTATCTGTGTGTGTGTGGGGGGGGGGGGGGGGGGAGGGGGTGGGGCAGAGAGGCTGGAAACTGGGAGAAAAGAAAGTGGGAAGGCTAGTAGGTACTTTGCTTGCTCTTGCATTTGCGGTTCTGTTTGCATAGCGTGTGCGAACCAGCCTGAAGGTTAAAGTGGGAGGGAAGAGTTCAGAAAGGTGAACTTCTCCCCCCCCAAAAAAAATGCCCAAAATGCTTATAAATATTACCCTAAGGCTTACATTTTTGTCCTTGAAGATTGGTGGCACATCAAGACAATAACCCCCTCCCTCCCTCCCCCAGTCGATATACCGGCCACTAGGTGAAATCTGTGAAACTGTAAATAAACATAACTTTTAACCATTCTCACCTTTTTCAAATTCCCCGGAGTGAATTGTAAGATACAAGTCATTACGAAGATCACCTAAAAATTAATGATAAAATGGTCAAACAATTTAATAAAATATTGCAGAGTATGTACATAATAAAAATAATACACTCAGTGAAAACTGTACTTTTTGACACCTCCATTAAAGGGGCACAAACTTTTGTTCCGACAAAATTAACGTGAGACTGTGAGACCTGTGAAATTTGACTAAAAATTTTACAAGACCCATATTTTTTGAAAGACCATTTGCCATAGCCTGAATTTCAGCCGTTTCCCTCTGTCGCATACTCCCACAAGAGACGTCTGAATCAACTGACTGCTAATGCTGTCTGTGACCTCCAGAATGTCAACAATAAAAGAGTTAAATAATTATTGCAAAAACGTACCTGGCATGATGACTTCAGGAAAACCAAGTTTGCGTGCAATAGCTGTTTGTTTTGTTACAAGAAGTGGATGCTCCTCCCGTATCTAATAGAAAACAGCGATAATAATAACTATTATTAATAATTTATATTATTATTATTGAATTATTCCCCATTCAAGTCCCTCTGGGTCATTGAGTTGTATTCTTGGGCAAGACACTTAACTCACAGTGCCTCTCTCCACACAGGAGTATAAATGGGTACCGGCGAACTGTTAAGGCAACCTAACAAAAATGCTGGACGGGTAACCTGGCATTGGACTAACATCCCACCCAGGGGGAGTAGCAATAGTCGGCATCATGTCATGGAAACCGGGATCGGATACTCCAGCAGTTTGGGCCAGTTTGGTTCCAAATGGCTTTACCTTTATTCTTAATGATGTACCTCAGTTACAACCTCTTTGAAATCATATTAAACAAGTTGATATAAAGTTATAATTAAATAAGATTAATTATTGAGCTTTTTTGTTAATACAAGAGCCAACAATAATGACCAGTTTGATTGATAGAACAGTTATCAACCAATGACAGGAACCCATTAGAAAGCGAGGATGGCTAATAATGGCGAGGATGAAAATCAGTGAATTAAAATTAAATACTAAAAAATAATTGAAAATGAGTGGCGCTTACTGTATGTTCTCTTAAGAATGTTTTAAAAATCAGTTAATTATTTACAGTAATAATAAGAAGGGAATATTTTCTGTGTTTATTATTACTAACAAATTGTAGCAAACACCCAATGACCACACTTCTCCATGGAACATACATGTAATGTATGGAGATGGGACAACTGAGGAAACAACAACAAGGAACCAGGTTGATCCAAATTACAGCCTACCATCCATCTACTTATCTGCAACGTGTAGAGAGTGGATATAAAGCGTTTTCACGTGTTGCCATATATATTGATGTTCCCAAACAATTAAGCTCTTGAGAAAGATGTTTTAATTATTAGTCAGTGACACAAGCTACTGGGGGAAAAAATTTGTTCTCCCAACAGAAGTAGAACTTACGACCTTCTGCACACTGGTCAGACGCTCTACCACTGAGCTACAGGAGACTCTTTTTAAATAAGTATTTTTCTTATTTAAAACATTTCCTAACCCTTGTGTGGGAACACCAACATCTGACTATAGATAGTGACACAACACAGGTAAACCTGTCTAGCAATTATTTTACAAATTTAACGAAAACTACATTATCCTGGGATTTAAGCTGCAACAGACTAGAGTGATTGCTGCATGTACATCAATAATCATTGATCACAAAATGATCAGTTTCTTACCTGATCAACATCTCCTGAAATAAGCTTCAAACAGATTTTAACCCCTAAAATTAACAAACAAAAAACACGTCTAATAAAAACATTTTACTAAACACAAACAATGTACATTTCAAAAACGCATCCTGCTGTTACCATATCTAATGTAACAATGGAATTTTACAGCACATGCTAACATATTGGACAGTGATCCATGACCGAGTCAGCCATGGTCAAGTGACATGAAAGTCCTGCTAAACGTCTTGTTACACTCGACAAAAATGAATAGTCGGGAAGCTATCAAATTGTGGTCACAAAATGTATTAAATGATTTACAGTAAAAACACTTCAAATTTCTGCTGGAGCACTAACCTTCTCCCTTAATTCCTTCCTGTGGCTGAGAAATCATCCGCTTAATCCAAGAGTTAATTGAAAATGACTGGTCTGGAATACTGCAAAATGTTGTTCCAAACAATCATTCTATACAAGTACATGTATATATACACTGGGTAATCTAATTGTACAGTCTTTTTAAAAATCAAAGAAAATAACATAAATTATACAATATTATGTAGATTGCAGCTTAACAATACAGTCAAACATCGCAGATGGACACCTCTAAAATACGGACTCCCCCCTATTACAGACAGCTGACTAGTTCCCGGCAAAGTTCCCATACATTTGAATCTTCAAAAATAACCTGTCTGTAATACAGACACCCCTATAATAAGGACACCTCTTTAATACAGACACTTTGGTCTGTCTCTTCAGTGTCCATATTAGAGAGGATCGACTCTACTAGTAGACTGTAGTTAAGAGATTCATGAAAAAAATGAGGAGAGCATTATTAAATTATTGCTTACGGAAGAAGTCGCAGGAAATGTTCTTTGTCTTCGTCGTACTGAGCAGTGCCATTAAACAAGTCCCCAATGTTAAACACTGAAATGAAATGCAAGTTACACATCAAACAAACAGTCTTATGGCAATTTGCAGAATTCTGCGAAGATATAATTTACATGTACAGGTAATTAGTATTTATTTAATTTTTAAATATTTCCCTGATGATGACTTTAAAGGGAAACAAGGGTCTTGAAAAATTTTACCTCAAATGAAAGTCCATGTGCTCAGGATTTCGAAAATAATAGTCGTTTGGTTTCGGGCAGCCTTGATTTTTTTGTACAGCGCTTCGAAATCACCCCTTTTGACACTAGCCCGCCGCCATCTTGGAAGTTACGAATGGAATCGAGGCTATGACGTAGAATTAGTCAAGGACATGTGTGGCGTGACAGGCTCGTACAACAAACAAACTCGCATTTGCGATCTACGTGAAAGAAGATTTATGTGAGAAATAATAAAGTATGGTCCTGCACTGTTCACTGTCTTGCCGTTGGCTGTTATAATACCTGCAGAAACACGAAAGGGATTTTAATAGGGGTAAAGCTTCCTGACGATGTAGAAAGTGCATGGCGTGAGGGAAATTTACCGAAACCCTGACAGGCAACAACTGTTTTGTGTGCTCAGTACCGCCGATGAGCGAGATCTTCAGGTACATGTATATATTTTTTTCAATTATATTTGGCTCCTTCATGAAAAATAGTGTTTCGTAACCCTTTCAAGATTAAAGAAAAAATAAGCGCCGATCGACTGCCTATCGAAACCAACAACTTTCGCATTGACCTACAGTACTGTATCAACATATACACAGTGCCGTGCCCGTGAGTCGAGATTCTATTGTATACCCAAGCTCGGAGAATTCATCCACTACAAAACCAAAACATTATTTAGAATCGCTTGGCATTTCTGAACAAAGATCGTCTTTTCTTAGAATAATTGACTGAGCGAATGCCGGGTATCTAGTTTTTTTTAAACACTTCCCGGCTGCCGGGTGACACTGCGTACTGTAGCTGTTTTGTTTGTCAAATAGAATTATTTTATTTTCCTTTTAAAATTCGCATAGAACATTGCAGTTATTTCAAACACCGAAGACCCTGAAACTATTCTTTCAATAAAATATACCATCATTACATTTCTTTCCAACTTTTGAATGGTTTCTAAGCTAGGTTCGAAAACTGAAAAATATAGCAATTAATTAAATTAGCACGCATAAATACACAGCGCTATTTTACCAGTTTATTAAAATATGTCATCATGAAAAATCCCCAGTATAAATGTTGCAAATGTCTTCAAACGTTTTACCGACAAAGCGAAGAGCCACTATCATGTATTTTATGCAATCGAATTGCGTGCAAAAATGTAATCTAATTACACAATTGTTTATCATGTTCAAAAGTAGATTATTCCGAAAATAAAAACTTTTCAATGAAACTAGTAGCATGTTCGTCAATAAAACCTAATCTCGCTTGAATCAAAAAATTAAATCAGAACCTCATTTTAGTTTCAGCGATTGCTTGCAGGCGAAACTGCTTTCGGCTGGCCTGCGAATACAGCCGCCCGGAAGGCGGCTATATTCTCGGCTCGATGCGAAAAGTACCAAATTATAAACCCGGGCTCGTTATATAAAGGATTCCTAATATTCTTACTAAACTCCAAGTGTTTTTTTTATTGATGGGCAAGAAAAATACAAGAACAGCAACAGCAATAACAATCGACATTATATCACCTTAATTTGCATCACAACGAACTACATTAGTTAATTGTCTTTTATGGGGGATTTTTCCAGTTGATCGCTGCGTACTTGGTTAAGGCCGATGACTGCGGTTCTGAAAAAGTCGGCTTGTAAACACACCGGTCTAAACAATTCATGATCTGTATAATGCATTTAAGCGGTGTTCCTGGAAATGGATGGAAATATTTGTCTATTTAATTAGCTTCTATTCATGTGGGTATTGTAATTGTGAACGGATATACAAACTGTTTACGTGCATTTTCTGCAGCTTTCTGTAAAGTTATTTCAGTCTGAATAAGCTGTTCTTTTAATAGTTTCAGATCCAGTCAGTTATTCAGAACATCCATCACCTAATAGCATATACTTTCTTGTTCCGTGGCCGGTGGCACAACTTGACAATACTGCATGTACATCACTCACGATTTCCATTGAAGGCGCGACTGGCGATCGGCTCTTCGGATTCAGCTGTTTCTGGTTCAGTTCAGCAATAACAAGGTCAACGTCTTCCTCTAAGGAAGAGCCATGCTGTGGCTCGAACATATTATGTAAAACGGGCGTATGGCCACATCTGAATACAGTCTGAATCTATCTGTAGCTCGAGAAATGACTTGTTATCACTTTCTGCTTTCTTCCAATCCGACTTCCGGTGCGCTCCTTGACTAATTCAACGTCATAGCCTCGATTCCATTCGTAACTTCCAAGATGGCGGCGAGCTAGTGTCAAAAGGGGTGATTTCGAAGCGCTGTACAAAAACCCCTAAAAACCCTAACCCTAACCCTAACCCCAAGGCGGCCAGAAACTAAACGAATATTATTTTCGAAATCCTAAGCACATGGACTTCCATTTGAGGTAAAATTTCTCTAGACCCTTGTTTCCCTTTAACGTTGAAAACATTTATAGTTATATATTTAATAATTATTAATAATATAATAGTCTTAAAATAATAATAGTCTTGCTAGAAAAACAGTTATTCTTAGAACTGAATGACCAAACACAACTCTAAAAAATATATTTTCCAGATAACGAACATCACAAGAGAGTTGTCTTAATGAATCCGTTGTGACCTCTTTTAAAAAAATCTTGCAAATAAAACACAAAACATCCGACTTGTTGAATAATTTGTTGAATAATAAAACAATTATCCTGCTCAATCTTGCAGAATATCACCTGATTTTAGCCAACTCGGCCTACGGCGGGCTTTGGCCTTGTCGGCTAAGTATCAGGCGATATTCCGCGCGATTTTGCAGGATAATAATTATTGTTAAATATACGGTAAGGGTCGAGTGAAAATATTACAACATTATTATTATTATTATAAGTATCAAACAATACTCATTACTGATCTGCAAAAACAGTCTGCGTGTTAAAGCAGTTATATTGCGCATCTTGTTATTGTATCACTTACAGCCAATACCAAATGGTCTTCTTAGATTGTGAGTTAGCTTTTTGTTATCTGTCTCCTTGATGTCCATACGCCCTGCAAAAAGAAATCTCTCAATCTATCATCACAAATTATTCTAATCAAAGAAACAAAAATTAAGTTCAGAGTTGTCATAGTAAGATGCATGCCGACCTGCACATTTCACTATCAAAATTTTTAGGTTTCATTATTGTAGAAAAAGTTGAGCAACAGATTTTATGTTCAGGGTAATACATGCAATCATGTAAAATGCTGCTCACAGGCTTTTGGCCAAAATTTGAAAAGTGGGCAACCTGGAGGCAAAGAAACATTTTTGACGGTATGCAGATTTTGTTTTGTTTCTTTTTCTTTTTCTTTGGTAAAGGTAAAGTCACACTCGGACAACTAGCCCACACCGGTTTCTGTAGCATGAAGCCGACTAGGAGTATTGCTACTACCCCTGGATGGGATCATGCTAGTCCATCGCAGGTTACCCCTCAGCATTTTGTCGCCGGTACCCATTTATACTCCTGGGTGAAGAGGGGCACTGAGAGTTAAGTGTCTCTCCCAAGAACAGTCAACACAATGACCCTGGCCAGCGCTCGAACACGGACTGCTCAATTCAGAGTCCAACGTTTCTAAAGTTTAAAACCAAGCTTAGACTGACCTACTCTAACAATCTGGCACACCATGTAAACTGGTTCTCGTTTTAAGTCTTTTGCACCCAAGTCCTGAGGTAGAAAGGGAGAAAAGTTTACTTTATTAGTTTTTTAATGGTTTGCATCAAAAATAACTTTTAACTTAACATCTTCCTCCATAAAACTATAAATGATTTCAATTAAATTGGTCATAAGAAAATACTTACTGTAAAAAGGACTGAAAGGTTTTCAAATCTGTCAATATCTTTTGGCATTCCTTCTTTACCCCAAGAAACCAAGAACTGTTCACTAGACCAAACCAAACACAGAAATCCTTTATTAGCATTTAAAACTTAAAACTGGTGTATCCAGTGAATTTCTGTCAGTGTTGAACATACATTTATCTATCAGGAAATTCATGTACATGTACGTTATCTATAAGTTGCTGAGAAATAAAACAAAAATTAAAATCATGATATTCTTTAGAATGAAAGATGATGTATGCAAGAGGTCTTCGGGATCTATTGCACAATGTAAGGTGTTCCTTGTTGGCTCTGAGCCTTTAAAATGTTCAAGGTGTACAACACCTTACTTCTCCTGACCAATCCCCATGTAGACACTCCTTGGACATGTAGTAATACAACAGTTGGTAGAGTTTAAGAAGGGCCTTCAGGAAACTTGGTGGTCATGCCACAGTACCATGGTCTAGCTAGTACATGTACAGGGTTAGCATTTCAAATTTTGGACAAAACTGTTGAGACACTCAACTTAATTAGCATCAATGTTTGCCTGTATGCTTCTTTTGTGGTTATTTTATCTCCCCCTCCCCTCTAATTATAATCAATGTTGTTTAGTTCTGAATGTGAATGTTATTAATATTTTAAGCCTTTAATGACAACAGTGAATAAAGGGATGGAGGAAATATTATTATTTTGCATACTCTTTTGCGTGTACATATTAGGCTCCCGACTTGTACAAAGTGTGTAAGCTACTAACAATACTGGTCAAACGTTTTGGGACACTTCACATTTTTGCCGTCAAATGGTCTTTGTCTCCACCTCCCCCCTGAAACAATGTTGATTTTTTTTCTATTCAACCCATCCACCACATGTCAACATTGTTTGGAGGGGGGAGGGGAGGGGAAAATGTAATAAAGAATTAAAAATTTAAAAATCTTTATCTCAGGGTGGTATTTTGTTAAATGTCCCAACAAGTTTTTTGGCCAGTATTGTAGGTTTGTCTCAACGGGTTTTGTCCAAAATTGTAGGTCTAGCAGCACACCCACCCAATTTACCCACAAACAAGGCCAATGGTAAATACATGTGGCTGTAGCATGGAACACTATCTAAATACAGCTGTACCTGATAAAGCGCTCATCTTTTGCATCATACAGTGAGAGGAACACCTGTGCATCATCAGTGATATTGCACACTACAACCTTAATCTTGGCATAAACACTGTGTGCTGTATAAAATGCAACTTCTTTCTTGGGTGTTTCAGCTCTTCTTGACTAAAAAATAAATTAAACAAAACAATTATACGTGGCTAATGAAATTAGGCAAAGTTAATCTTGAGTCAATGTAGCCAGCGGTTTCTCCCTTTCGCATACTGCAGGGATTTTGTAGGATGCCCTGTGATTAGCATCATGAGAATACACAGTCATATGTTTGTTTCATCTTTGCTGCTTTGGGAATTTGTTCATGATAAAATTTACAAGTTTGGACTTCAACGTAAACTTCAATGCTTATCCAAACCTCATTAACAGTTATACAGACTCATGCATTTTTGATTGGTCCTGACAACCATATTATTATTAATAATATTATTAATCTTGATCCAAAATGGTTGATTCCAAGTGATTGAGTGGAGGGATCCATTCTCTCCCCTATTCTACGCTCCCATATATGTACATGTACAGTACACGGTATAACAGCTTTAAAAAACTTACCGCCGTCTTTATTCTGTTTGATGTGCTGACATGCTGAAATTTAATGCAAGTCACTGTTAGTTCTAATACTAAATACATGTAATAATAGTAATAATAGTAATAATTATTAGAAAAGGGGTGTTCATTGGAAATAACACATTCAAAAGATGGATGCTTACTTGTAAAAATCTATGGGGCACTTACTGAAAGGTCAGGCACTTGACTGAGTCATTATCATTGATAATGGTATTTTTAAATTATGGCGGCCTTATGCCTTACTTATAATTACATTTATTTATCAGTACTATATTTCCTCGAATAATAGCCATCCCTCAATAATTATTAATCGCCCCCCTCGAATAATCACCCCCTTTAGTTAAAATATTTGTTTGAAATAATTGCCTCTCTTAAATAATTGCCCCCCTCCCACTCATCTCCCTCCCCATTCTTTCACCCATCTCTGATCACATGTTAAACAGGATAGGAAACAAGCTTTGAATTAATTGTCACAACAGAAAAGTTACAAAGGCACATGTTTCATTATAGTTTTTCAGTCTATAGCTTGATGTTCATGTATTTGACTCTTTCCTTATTTCTTGGAGCTCTCCAATTTATAGCACATTCGCACTTTTTTTACCAATATTTGAAAAAATTGTCCCCCTCGATTAATCGCCTACCTTCGAATAATTGCCCCGTTTTGGAGCAAAAAATGTAATAATCACCACCCGGATATTATTTGAGGAAATACGGCTATTCAATCTTACCCTTCTGTAAAGTTGAATAGCCCCTGTTGAATCAGGATTGATTATGTTACCCTCAGGATCACGTACAACAAGATCCAAACCTAACGTCCTGTAGACAATAATTATTAACAATAACAAAATTATTTTTGAAAATACATGTACACACCTTAAATTATTTTTACTGCAATACTGACTGTATTTTTTAACATAAACTGCATTACAAAACAATTCATTTACATATTATATACTAGCCCAATCTCATTCCCAGAATCCTCGTTACCCTTGTCCAGCGGTGGAGCGGCCAACAAGGACCTCTGGGATAGAATGATCCACCTGACTTGTGCAGTAAGACCGGGGTCCTTGTTGGCCGCTCCACCGCTGGACAAGGGTAACGAGGACTCTGGGAACGAGATTGATACTAGCCGGGCTCTTGACAGCTCCAACTGTTGCCTTGTGGTCCCAGCCATGACAACTCAGAGACTCATCAATAGAGAGTGTTGCAGCAGATTCAAACTTATGAAACATGAAACATGATACTTTTGTTTTCCTTGTAAACATAGGTAACATGATACATTTGCTTTTCTTACACATGAATGGCACTTTTGGTTTTCTTGCAAAAGAAACAAGAATTTTTCTACAAATCGACTGTAATATGATACTTTTCTTTTTCTTTCAAGCATATGTAACATGATACTTTTGTTTTTCTTACACAAGAATGTAATATTCAATTCAGAGTTTTGTTTTCCTATGAATTTCAAATGTGTGTAACATTATACTTTAAAGTTGTTTTCTTACAAGAATGTAATGATACTTTTGTTTTCTTTCAAACATATGTACATGTAACATGATACTTTTGTTTTACTTTCAAACGTGTGTAACATGATACTCTTGTTTTACTTTCAAACATATAATTATTATGTAACATGATACTTTTGTTTTCTTTCAAACATAGTCCTATGTACATGTAACATGATACTTTTGTTTTACTTTCAAACGTGTGTAACATGATACTTTTATTTTACTTTCAAACATATGTAACATGATACTTTAAATTTGTTTTTCTTTCAATCGTATGTAACATCATAATGATACTTTTGTTTTCCTTACACAAGAATGTAATATTATAATACTTTTGTTTTATTTCAAACATATTTTTCTCACTATTTTGTTACTGCATGTAATTTTACCATTGAATACTTGGAATTACAACTGAGAATACAGTCTGAATGTTTTTTTATTTGACAACAAGCTTGTACAAAATACATGTAGCCAAATCATACAATGTGATTTCATTTTCCCTTCTTTTAAGCAACAGATTTACAGTGAAGATGACGCTACCGTTGCTATTCAACAAAGTTTCTGATTAATTTTTGACATCTTTTTGACAACTTTTGACAACTTTCGGATGGGTTCCGTTTGACTTGACCAATCAAAATCCAAGGAGTGTTGTTAAAGTTGGAGGTGGAGTCGTGAAATTTGAATGGTTTTAGTTTCTAGTCTAGTTCAAATGTGGCGCCACAAAACGGAACCCATCAAAGTTGTCAAAAAGATGTCAAAAATTAATCAAAAACTTTGTCGAGTGGCAACGGTAGCGTCATCTTCACTGTAAGTTTGGGTGGTGAAGAAATAATTATGTGGTCTGCAAACACAGATAGATTTCCACCTGTTGTTTCACACCTACATGTAGTCACTTGCATTTTCTGATTGTGCACACTTTTTAGTTGGCTTTTTCTTTCCAGTCTTAATTTATTTAGCTTCTTGTAATAACAACCAGCAGTTAATTTGAAGGGTTTTCCCCCTTTGATAGTGAGGCCAGGGTCAGCAGTTCTTGTTTCCTATACACCCTTCCCTCTGGACTCTGTAAGTAATTTTATTAATAATTAATGAAAAATTTGCCTTTTTTGCTTCCCCTTCCTGGCCTTGCCTCTCCTGTTTCCTTTAGTGTTACCCCCTTTTCTCCTAGCTGCCCAATTCAACCCCCCTGCTCTCCATCCCCCCTTACTTGATAATGTATACTATTCAAAGTCATTTGAATGGTACTTTATTATGCATGTAAGTCAGAAGTCTCGTGGCATTGGGTATGATATCCACATGGGTCTCCCTCATGGGTCTCCCCCATGGGTCTCCCCCATGGGTGCAGCGGTATTATATTAACTGCTCCCTTGAATGAATATCACATTTCGAGGTCTTTCGATGGTAAAACACCACAACTACAGTTCAAAGATCGTGACCCACCCTCCCTCCCTTTGCGATCTGTGTTCGGTGCTCCTGCTCCGCCAGCGACACTCCAGTGTAGTCCATGACTATGCGGGAGTGTTGCTCCCCATATCTGACGGCAGGCGTAATAATTTATAGTGCTATGATAACATTTACATGTGCTGTATATGAAAGAATTCATAAATGAACTGCAGATAGAGTGTTATATAAGTAAAGAAATGATCCTCGCAGTTGTGTTACTTTGCAATTAAAGCAACTGCAAAGAAGCATGAAATAAAATCAGGGCTCCAATGGGATTTGAGCTATGAATTAAGCCACACATTGGGAGCCAGGCCATAAATTGTGAGTTCATGCTTTATGTTCCAGTGAATGGAATAGAATGAATGAGTAGAATCGGAGTACTATGATAATAAGTACAGTGTACATGTATGTACATGCGAGTACCTGTTTCCATAATCTATTGTTTGAGTAACTCTCTGCTTAAGTTGTTTCAACTGGTCCTGAAAATAATTAAAAATAACAATTTTATTTTTATTTAGTCATTGAAATTCCAGGAACTGAAGTCAGTACCCTGAAGAAAACATCTCCCTTTGGGCACTTAACTTCCTCCTCCAGAGTAGGGTGTTTGACATTCAACCAGGAAATCTCCATACTGTTGTCATCATTATTAAAAAGTTATGTGTACGATATAGAGTTAGGTTAAAGTTGAGTCTGTCTGCAGGCCTACTGGCTTATCAGACCAGCACTTACATGTAGCTCTGGTTTCATTGTACATACCCCCCCCCCCCCCCTACCTCTACCCCATCATCGCCCAAACAATTAATTCACTGGCTAACACATTATTATATACTCCAGGGTAGAGAGAGGTACTGTAAGAGTCAAGTGTCTTGCAACAAGAACAATACAACACAATAACCCTGGCCAACGGCTCAAAATCAGACCTCTGGATCCAGCCATTCGCCACTTTAGAAACGAGAAGCAATCTGGGGCGAGTCACATCTCGCAGTTTCTTGTGGGACCGTTACTGGGGACGCGTCATCAAGCTGGCCACCATTTTGTCCCCAGTAACGGTACCATAAGTGACTGCGAGATGCGACTCGCCCAAGATTACTTATTGTTACTAAAGTGGCGAATTGCACCTCCAGACCTATCGAACTAATTTGTATTTAGCATAACCCACTGACAGACTATCAGGTAAACACACAATCTGATGGGCTACACAGGGACCGTCTAATTATTGGTAGATGGTAGTTTGTCAAAGCATGCATGATTTAGCATGCATCATTGTACAAATGTATCAAACTTATTTAAATTAAATAACTTTTTTGTTTGGTAGATCAGTCTCTGGGTTATGCTAAAACAATTAGACGGCTCGCTCTTGGTTTCTATCAACTTTGATAGTTGGCTCGGAACTTATACATTGTAGCCCCTTGCCAACTACCAGCCGATAGAAACCTTGACCTTGCCGTCTAATTGTTAAGAAGTTGTGCGAGTCTACACAGATCCCTGTAGTGCAGCATGGAATGTTTTAACTCAAATTTCCGTTTCTTTCCAGGGAATGAATGAAGCAGGAGACCAAAGAGAACTGTCTGTAGGTGCGCAGTCAAATTGAATGTTAGAAAACTGACACCAGGGCTACATACCACTGGAAGTGCTTTAGCTAAGATTTGCCTTCGCCAATCCATTAATTCTAACATCAGACTTTTCACATCATGAAAAAGGGTTTCTTCCTTCCTCTGTTATAAAAGAAAAATAATTTTTATTGATGTTAAAAAACGCACAGTTACATGTACATCAACTGAGACAATTTCTCCTAGCTGATGATTTTTGTTAATCTTGACACCTGAGTGTCTACTTCACAATAAATAACATTCATATTATTTGTTATAATAATACTCAACAAAATATGCAGCATCTGATTGGTGAATGACGAGTGCATAAATAGGTTATAGAGTGCAATACGGAATTGTGATAAACGATACCGGATTAGTAGAGACTCGATATAGACGTTTTTGCCGCTTAATGACATTGAAATAAGCTTTCAAGTTCACGCTTAAATATTTTCTGAACTACGTACAGTAAAATTTCATGCTTGATTTTTCTGCGCGTTCAAATAAAACATGTCTACTCAGCACTTTGGAAACCAGTGTGCAGATTAGCGTGATGGCCGCAGCAAAATTTTGTTGAGAATAATTTATTTATGTTGTCGTGCATTTCGTGATTTATGGTCACTCGTGATGTTTTGAAAGTTCTCACAAATAGCACTCGACTAAAGGCTCGTGCAATTTTGAGAACTTTCAAAACATCACTCGTGCCCATAAATCACGAATTGCACTCGCGTTCATACGATTTCCTATACATATTAGTAAGGAGAAATTCAGGTTAAGTACATTGTAACACATTTACTTCATTAGTATACCTACCAAATAGACCTGTTTCCACATGGCTCCCCATTCTCTTAAAACAGAAGTCAGTTCTTCAACCAGAGCTTCCTCCTTAAATACACTTTCTGTCCCACTAAAAACAATAGTCACAGCTTGTTAAATACAGTAACCAAGGCCTGGTTGCATAGAGCAACTTAAGATTAAGTGGGAATTTCTACAACTGTTCCCAGTACGGATAATTTTTTCACACTGTCCTAGACTTGTGTTTCTTATACATTTACTCTTTAATCCACCTTCGTCCGATTTGTCCATGATAATAGCATCCAAAAAAATCCTTCGGAACACAGAGAATGGTTACAGAAATTCTCTCTTAATCTAATAAGTTTCTTTACGCAACCAGGCCCTGATGGCTAAATGCATCTTGTTCACTTAGTTAACTGCTGGCTGCCCTTAGGTACCCACACTCATATTCTTAACATAGAGTAAGCTAGGGGAGAAGTCATTGAGCTTTCAGTGTGGGGATGTTTGTCTCAACAGTCACATGATTCTTATTTATTGAGTCTCCATTTACTCCTGAGAAGAGATATCAAACGTGTACTCATCAAGAGTGTGTTCGTCTGATTCCCGAACAACTCAAATATTGTCAAAAATACACAATGTGCTCAGCTGCTACACAACATAATCAAAACTATAACAAAATTCTCGAATCTCATTGGTTATCAGCAGGCCCGATTTGAGCACTAATAGGTCAGTGTACGCGTCATGCTTGTAATTGGACGATGCAATAGGACAGTTAACACGTCATGCTTGTAATTGGACAGTGTAATTGGACAGTACGCGCCATTTGCGCGTGATGTCCTTTGCTCGTGCATGCATCTCGGTCAAAAACAAACTCGATTATTATGTTTTTATTCACGTTTAACGTCTTTTCCTCAAATTTTGTTAAAGTTATGATTAATTGGTAACTGGACTTCATGTCGTCCAATTCTGTCTGTAATCATACTCGTGATTAACAAATTGTTAATCACTCATATGATTACAGACAGAATTGGACTCCACTCAGTCCTATTACCATTATTAATTTATTTTATACTCTCTTCTCTGTGTTTGGAATTTATCGGATGAAACACTCTCCCTCATGTTTGATGCATTTATTATATAAATTATATTAGAAAAAAAATTAATCAAAAGATTTATCATGAGGTATTGTGTAATTAACATTTTTAGATCAGATTATATAAACACAGGTAGGAAATAACATAACATTTTTAGGCTAAATATTTCATAAAAGAAATAGAAAATTGTCACTACTTGTACTCACATACCCTGATACAAGCACTCAATGGAGTTTGGAAGAATTCAAAATTATATAACCTGGCCTGCAGCTGGGGTTCACATAATTATTATTAACTTGCCATTTTCTATTTCTTAAAATATAAGTTCTTGCTAAATACCTTGAGGATTCATCTTTGGCATCTTTAATGTAAATATACGACGTTGGAAATATACCCTAAAATTGAACACACAAAAATGATACAATCATGTATCAGTTGGTTTGAAAAGTATCAACATCACTTGACGTAAGCAGAAACCCATAAGGGGTTGAAATGTGTAGCATGCATTCTCAGCTTGTGATTATTCAGATTTGCTAAGTACCACATTTGGAAACCCCTGATTCCAGTCTTTTACTCTTATTGCTGCTATTCGTACATTGTAAACAACATCAGGTCTTCTCAAAGTTGCAGACCAATTTTTTTTTCGGAAAACTGCCACTATAAAGAAGAGAAAACTCAGAAAAGACGATGACCGAAATACGGCAATACCAACTTGTCCCATGAGAAGTTAACAGCGGCACAAAAAAGTTGAAAAATCGGAAATATTTTGCTAGTAACTGTGTCTCGTTGTTCAAGCAAATTGATTGGTTAATTTGTTTCTCTTGATTTTCCACATACATTGCGTATGGTACTTACTAATAACTTGAACATTAATTTTATAATGCATGTACAAGCTTGGTTTAAGACGGGATAGGGAGGTTACACATTTCAAACCCTTATGGGTTTCTATTTGTGAATCATTTTATTCAGAATTACCTACAGGTACGCTTTTACTAGAGATCTATTACAAATGTAAGTGGAAGAACGCTGTAATTAAGTATTATTGAGACTATGGAATGATTCTAGTAATAAAGAGGACATTTCTGACTGGAAAGGGAAAGATGGAGACGAATACTAAGATAGTAGTATTTTGGGGCCCCTTCAACGACATATACATGTACAGAAATGTACAGTACCGCCTGAAAGTATTGACCCACTGCGCCGCGGCAAAACCTTGTCCTTGCCGAAGGGTTAAACTTCGGCATGCCGCATCATTACCGAGGCAAGACTGGGGTGTCGATCTGCAGTTTGGCCGAGGCAGAACCATGACAAATGGGTCAATAGTTTCAGGCAGTACTGTGTAAGCTTGTTTAAAAAACTCCCCACACTTCCACCCAACAGAGCCAAATATTAATTCAAACAAAGAGGGAAGGGAATTTGATCTCCTGCAAATCCAATATTCTTTGTACCTGACTGGCAGATACTGTTAGAACTACACTATACATTCTAATTTCATACAAACCTTGGCAGCTTTGTTCCTCAATGAAAACCCTCGGAACCATCCTGGATAAAATATATTAAATGACAGGAACATGTGGGTTTGTAAACATAGGGTTGATGCAAGGGTTGCCTTGTGGATATACTGTAAATCCTTGAATAAGTGCCCAGGGCACTTATTTAAAATATAGGATAAGGTGGGGGGTGCTTATTCGGGGGGGGGGGGGGGGGGGGGGGGGCACTTATTATATTTGTCCCAAATCTTGGCCAGAGAGTAATTTATTTTTGTAATACTGAAACGAGTAGTCAAGAGTAGTTGATTCTAAAGTAGTCAAGAGTAGTTGATTCTGAATATTACCGATTATTATACAAAGAAAAAAAATGATGATTCTCAACCAGGAAAAAACAGAGGGGGAGGGGAGGGGGGAGCTTACTCGAGGGGGGGCTATTTCAAATTTTGTCAGATAGGAGGGGCGCTTATTCGAGGGGGGGGGGGGGTGCGAGGATTTACAGTACACATAAATACAAGACTGTGGAAAGTAAGTAAATTGTATGAAATTTACACTAAAAACAGAAGCTCTACCACCTACAGTGCACTGCACTTGTAATATTGGTACCTCCTAGAGCTACTCCCCTTTCTCATTTGCCCCACCCCCTCCCCCCATAAAAACAGAGGCCCAAGGAACATTAGCTTCCAGCCCCCTCCCAAGAAAGGATATATTAAAAGTTTTTCCAGTAAAACCCCGCTTCTTTGTCTCTTTTAACATGTAATGAGGTAAATTAAAGTATCGAGACTGCAGCGAGTCACGACTCATGTACAGAAATCAAAGCAGGCGATACCTATCAAAGCTTTCGTTTATAATCTTTAGGATCGAAACCAAAATACTGTACCTTGACACTCTTCAAGGATTTGAACAGTCTCACCAAGCTGGAGTTTGAGTTGATACAAGCCTTTTCCGTGGAAGTTATAGATGGCTAAATAAGTTAAAGAAGAAACAGCTGAGTTCAAAGACGATCGAAGCTAGCGCTAGCGAGTCATGATCACATGTCGCTTACGTGACGAGGGAAATAAACATCGCTTATGATAAGAAACTCTCCCGTTTTCCTACCTACACCAAGCTGCGGAGTCTCGAGTGCTTTCCAGACTGTCATTTCTACGTGGAGCTGTTAATTCCCCGTGTTTTACTTGTGTATAAAGATCAAAACATCACCCATAACAAGAAGCGCCCCTTCCCTCGCCGCACAAGTTTCCTATCCCCTTGGAATTTCCGCGGATGGTACACCGCAGACCAAGGATCACGAGCCAGCAAGCCATAGGTACGTAATAAGTGCAGACGGCTAACCTTCTGTTCCAGTGCAGCAGTGCTCTGTCTTTTGCCCCAGCAAACCGCATATAGCATGATCAAAGAAAGATACCCCGACGCTAAAAATGATGTGATGTGATGTAGCCTGGTAGTGTTACTAGATCGTAATTGTCTAGTGGCAGTTACTCTTTGTGAAGAGCCATTGTATGTATATGGATACGCTGTTACTAAACCATTATCATTATCATTATCATTATCATATCATTATCATTATAACACACCAGAAAATTTTGTTATTTTGTTATCCTAAGTAAAACAGAGGTCTCTCTTCCTGATTCTCAATAGACCTTTCTCCAAAATGGCCGCCGCAAATTCAAAATGATTAAAATTAAACTGAGCGGGAAATCAATACCAGCACCTGAAAGACCACCTCTTTTTTGGTAATCGTACGAAGTTTCGTTAGGTTAGGTTATACCCGAGTCGACAAAACGGAAGTTGAAAACTTGAAAATTTAGAGACGTTTGTATACTGCTCTGGTTGCCATTCCATTTCCACGTGAAGGAAGGAAATAGGAGACCTCTGCACGCAGGTTAGTAAGTAAGTAAGTAAGTAGCTTTATTTATCCACATATCACAAAATTGAGCACGGGAGCTCGTTTAAATGTAAATGTGCATTACAAGTAAGTATTAAAAATAGGAACTATGTATTTATATATATTAAAAATAGATGAAATTAAGTATTAGGAAGTAATGTATAAGAAGATGACAATAAGTAAATATAGAAAGATGTATAGAAAACTGTACAATGTTGACGAATTGCAAATATGGCAATTACAATCAGTAGTAAGCGTATACCCCCGGTCATACAAACGTCTCTAAAGTCTCTAAAATCGCCGATCGATATTGCGATATTGCGATATTGCGAATTTGCCTGGCGGCTGATCGAATGCAAAAATGAGTAAGAGAATATTTTAGCTACAAAACGAGGTGTTTTCAAAGTTAGCCTCCTCGCAGACTTTCTTTTGGCTCGTCACGAGAGATTGCGTGACGAGCCAAAAGAAAGTCTGCGAGGCTCGAGGAGGCTAGCTGAAAGTCAGTCGTTCGTCGAAAACAAGACCGTCTACAGGAAAGGGCAGATGTCGGGAGACTAAAAAACTAAGCAGTGTTGTTTGCCGAGAGACTAGCCTACTAGAGAACTCCAGTCGATCTCTAAAGCCTGGTTATCACCCTCGCACCCAACAATAATAAATACTCATCCCAGCTTCGCGAGGACCCATGCAAGTAAATTAAAGAGATAAATATGACCGTAAACTCCAGACGAGATTCGATGCGGATCCGGCCTGAGTTGACAAAATTATAAACCGGCCTTCGCGAGGAATAAATAAATAAAATAAAAAAAACAAATGAGTCATCGATGTTTCAGTTTATTTTATTCTTATTTTTTTGTATTATTTTTTTTTTTAGAAAGAAAAGAAAGTGGCCTATATGGATTCTCATACAATGAATGTAACCCTATAGAACATCCCAAGAAGATCTTGTTTAGGAACTTTAGTATCCTGACTGATGATCCTCGTACAAAAGATATCTTCAAGACCACGCCCATGTGCGTTTATCGGCGGGATACCAGCCTTCGGGACGTCCTGGTCCATAGCACCTTTTCTCCACATCCCGACCAAGAGCAGGCTGGAACATTTCCTTGCCAACGACCCAGATGCAGAACATGTGCGTTCACCGGAAGGACGGCCAACATCAACCACGCGAACGGAGTTGTGCACCTCAAAGGAAGCCACAGCTGCACTACGACCAGTGTTATTTACGCAATCAATTGTACCCGCTGTCAAGCAATGTACATTGGAGAAACTGGTCGTAGGCTCGCAGACCGATTCGGCGAGCACCTCCGCTCGGTGGAAGGTTACAATCAACACCAACGGTACCAAAACGGGGGGTTCCCCGTCGCCGAACATTTCAACCTTCCAGATCACAATTCCATCGATAGCATGTCTGTGTCTGTGGTTAGGCAAGTGATAGGAGCTACGACAAGAAGAAAGAGGGAGGAAATGAGGCTGATCTTCCGCCACAAGACCTTGGCACCTCATGGAATTAACATTGACTTTAAATTTTAACTTCAGAACTTTTCCATGAGGCTGCCACTCATTTCACTCCTTGATAAAATTTACGCGCGCGCTAAGTACGCGCTCGCACGCGCTCGCATTCGTTTTGTGTTTTTGAACGGCGTCCACGCGACGTATTTAGCGCGAGCCAAGCGTTAAACGTACTAACACTGAAGAAGGGGTTATCCCCGAAACGTCTGACTGTCTTTATCAGATCAGTTATGAGCACTCCAAACTTACAATGTTTTATATATATCCCAATTTAGTCCACTATCACGCCCCCTAATTTTGGATGAGCCATTTGTTCCAACTCCCGCTCTTCTATGCCCCTTATGACCCCGACTGTCTTCCATTCCCTTCTTCAATCCCCATGTTCCCTGTACTCCAACAAGAGAATATGAAGGGTAAGAGAGGTAATGTTCCATACATGGGTCATTTCTATGATAATCCATCTGATGCTATTTTTAGATCATTATCGTTACCAGTGCACCTCGGATAATTTGTCTTCGCGCGCGTTGCGTGGGTGTTTCGTGCAGTGCTTACATGAAGGCGAAATGAGGAGTACACAGAAGCGTTTCGGTTTGTGGAAGCAAATTCGAAACGGAGAAAGGAAGAGACAAGTTTCTGTGAAGGAGAATGTTTTAGTGAAGTATTTTTTTTACTGAAGGTAAGATAATTCAAGCTTATAGATCCTTTATAGGTTCGAGATAGCATAAACTTACCGTGTAAGCTCGGTGGACTTTATAAGCTTACATGTAACTAGCTTATAGTTTTCAGTAAACCTCTTTCTATAATTAAACGACTTTTAAATAACTTTACTTTTATTGTTGCCCACAGCTCCTATTTTTCTGAACAGTATACCAAAAAGATCTCCTAGACTTCCGCAGTAAAGGAAGCGAAAAACTCCACACACTGTTGATGCGAAAACTGGAGAAGAAATCCTCAGCTTTGAATTTTGTGGAAGCGTACGAACGAAGACAACCGGACCTTGAATAATTTTCTTGGCCGAACGATTGATTGAATTTTCAGTGTTTTCAGTTGGGAATTCACTCTGAAATAGAACATGTAGCATCTGGAAGCATCTAGCATCTGCCCGGCTTTATGTCATTGTCGTCAGCAGTTGAAAAGCAGTATCGGATTCAGAGCAACATGAGGACATATAAATTATGGAGCAAATAATATAAGCTTACCTGCAATTTTCTAAGAAGAGATTTAATAAAACGTGGGGATATTGTGTGGCCGGTGGACATTTCTGGTTTGCTTCAGGAGAAATCTTATCCAGCTAAAGCAGAGAAGAATAAACTCTCTGACCTGAGAGTTATTTCTGTTATGCACATCTTGTTCTTGTTGACTATCTTCCTTCGATCCACCTCTAATTTGTCACATCATGAGTAAATATATTTTCAACCCACTTGTATTGCAGTCCAAAATATTTTGCAAATTATATTAACATCCACAAATGGATCATGATGACAGATCCTGAGGATATTCATTTATTTGTGGACATTCATGTGTATCTATTAACATTTTGTAGGATAATTAATACTGTTTATCCTCTCTTAATAGTCACATTATGAAAATTTAATTATCTGTCTTAATATCCCAATGGAATTATTTTTGTATGCATAATCATGACGTTATTACTAAAGCCATTTCACAGATAATGGACCCAATGATCCACCTCAATCTAGGGATAAATATACATTCCAGACTCTGATATCCTGTAAGTTTAATATTTTGAATGGTCGTTTCAGTGAAAAATTTCACAAGTAAAATAATAATTTAAACATAAACATAATATCCAGTCTTGAGCACTGCAATGAAATTTATTTATTTACATTGTATATACTTTGATAACCTGTAAGATTATAAAAAATTTTGAATGGTGTGTTCAGTGAAACTGTTCACAAGTGAAAATAATATTTTAATCATAAAAATAATATCCAATCTTAGCCACTGCAATTAAATTAATTTATTTACACTGTCCATACTCTGATATCCTGTAAGTTTGTAGGGATATAAATATAACATTTTGAATGGTGTGTTCAGTGAAACTGTTCATAAGTGAAATAATAATTCAATCATAAACATAATATCCAGTATTAGCACTGCAATGAAATTAATTTACTTACACTGTACGGACTCTGATATCCTGTTTTAGGGATATAAGATTTTGAAAATAATTTTTGAATGGTGTATTCAGTGAATCTGTTCACAAGTAAAATAATAATTTGAATGGTGTGTTCAGTGAAACAGTTTATAAGTGAAATAATATAAGTTAATCATCAACATATATAACATCCAGTCTTGAACACTGTACTGAAATTAATTAATTTACACTGTACAGACTGATATCCGGTACGTTTTTAGGGATATATATAACATTTTGAAAGGGCCGATTTTGAATGGTGTGTTCAGCGGAACTGTTCACATATTAAAATGAAATAATAATTTAATCATAAACATAATATCCAGTCTTAGCACTGCACTGCAAAGTGAAATTATACTGTACAGACTCTGATAAGTTTTAGGGATATATAAGATTTTAAAAAGACAATTTTGAATGGTGTGTTCAGTAAAACAGTTCACAAGTGAAATGATATAAATTTAATCATCAAGTCTTGAGCACTGCAATTAAATTAATTTATTTACACTGTACAGACTCTGATATCCTGTAAGTTTAGGGATATAAGATTTTGAAATTGCTTTATTTAATTCTCAAGATGATGTACATGCTTGCTCACATATGAATGTATTGACATAGTGTGGATAAACTATATGCTTAGTCCAAAATGCAAATTGTAATAAGCAAGCAATCATGAATGATTACTATCTTTTACTTTTGGTTGCTCTCGGCTTTAACTCGACTCTTTGCGCTTCCCACCTGGTTTGTCAGCCGTCAGTTTAAATTTGGAAGCCCTAGGCTTTCATTTATGGGAGGAATCTTTATTTTTACCTCCCCGTCATCGGAAGATGTGCTATAGTCAGGACAAATAATATTATCTGACATTTCTCCTTCCCCTTCGTCTAGTTCACTATCGTCACTTTCTAACGTAGAACTCAGCAGTTCATCTTCGTGACGTTCTTTTAATATCAGCCATGTCGGAGAATTCTTTTGAGAACGTTTTCCCATTGCTTTGTGGCTGAAACAACTTTACCATACTGAGATTCATCGACAAAACGGATCTCCGCATCTTCCGCCATTTTGTTTTCGCGAAAGAAACGTGTACTCCACGCGCGATCGCGCGGCTATCCACGCAGGAAAAAAAGAGAAGATATCACGTGTCATAAATAGGGTAATTTGATTGGCTATTGACTAACGCGTAGCTGATCTAAAAATAGCATCAGATGGATTATCATAGAAATGACCCATGTATGGGACATTACCTCTCTTACCCTTCATATTCTCTTGACTCCAATCAATATATATATATATTTTTTTTTTTTTTCTGCTTCTTGTTTTCGTTCTTTTTTCTCAGCCGTAAAGATCAGTTTGCCGTTCAATGTTTATTTTCTCGAGTACAATTTACTGATCCAGGTCTACAACAGATCCGGCACAATTCATCGGTTTGTTGCTGTGGTTTTACCTCCCTCAGTGTTTTTACTCCAATCTCCCGGCAATCTCCCCCATAATTCCTATTGTCCTTTTACTCCTACCTTTTACCCAGGTAACTTCCGGCCTACTTCCAACTCTTTCTTTGAATCCGGCTACCTCCCATTCCCCTCGTGTTCGTTCCGGCAAAGCTTTGTAGCTATCCATTGACTCGGGCCCACTCCTTGCGCGACAGCTTTTGGGCGCCAAAAAAAGGAGATGAAAATTATTCGATTTTAGCTTAGCCAGTGGCTGACTATTGGCAAACTCGCAATCTGATTGGCTCTACAGGCACCTATTATCGATCGATAGAAGGCTCTCGGAGCGCGCACAGTTTTTCGTGCATTACGATAGAAACCTCGAGCTCGCATGCGCAGAAAATGCGGATATAAAATAACCGAGTTCATCTCAGATCGAAGTGCAGGACAAAGCTTATTGTTGTTCTATGCAGTGAGTTCTATCGTAGGCAAGTCAGTCAGTTATCCTCGTAAATATTAACTACTTACGATATCAGGTAGTTCACGCAATAAGGCGTTAATACAGATGGACAGGTGGTTACCATGGTTAGGTGACTCTCGACTTTTCTATGTTTCAAAACTACATCAACTAACCAATTCTTTTCTTCCCTGACAATAGTCAGTATTGTTGTGCATAGTAGAAACTAACTGCCACGGTTTGTTTTAGTGCGATCGAACTATTATTAAATCAGTCATGCATATGTCCAAGAGTTCAGAGCTGATGAATACTGACAAAAGCCTGACAAAAGCTCCTAATGGTATTTGTGAAACAACAGACAGGACACAATACATTTAATCCAGGTGACCAATTCAGGTTTTGTCAGTTTCACGAGGTCAAATTTTCGTGAGTTTGTTTGTTTTTGCAGCTGCGCCATAAACTGTATTTTATGACCATTTTATGTCCTAATATACGGCCGAGGGCCACGATCATCTACTGAGCATGCAGTTTAATTTGTTTTTGAAAAGAGAACTAGAAATTGCTTGTCATTTTGTTTTTCACTAAACTAAACTGATCAGGACTACCCGGGGGGGTACTGAACAAAGTTTTATAAGGGGAGGCTCCGCCACGAGGCCCAAACCCTTACCCTACAGTTGAAACACTGCATCCCTTTTACGACTTTCACTAAACTTTTCGCTTGAGTAACCTCTTAAAATCTACCGTTAGGTGCCTTTGTTCGAGACTTTTGAAAGGCCCTTTTAAACACCTAAATTACAGTTTTCCCTACCCTTTTCTATACTTCAACTCGTGAAATCCCTACCCTTTCATATACCTCGAGCCTAAAAAAGGACCCCTTTCGGGCGGAGCCTCCCCGTATAGTCCATTATAGGGAATACCCCCCGGACAGAACTGGACGTCAGCTGTTAGTTGTATAACCACAAAACTGAAAATATAAATACTGCTTTTACTTGGACGGCGGCGCGGGTTACTAAGTATATCTTTGGTCGTTCCAGTATATTCAGCCGGTTTTGTATCGATTTGTATGATAAGAAGGCCTTAACACGACGGACCATACTCAGAAACTACAAACTGAGTCATTCACAATAGCTTTAAATTTATTATTATTATTATTATTATTTTGGATGAAAATTTGCACACATACAGGTGTTCCAAATGACCGCCTAGAGTAACTGTAAACGCGGCAAGGGGCCACACTCAATGAGCAATTTATTTTTTTTCCTTTGAAATCTACCTCGTCGTTTTGTCAGCAATAATCTTCGTTTTGCAAGATATATCAAATAGAATTCGTCGAAGATTTTAATTATTTCCTGTGGGGAGTGACAATTTGTTTCCATATTGTCATACTTGGCAAACAACTGCAAACGTTGCCAACATTTGAAACCGTAGACGTAAATAGAATTTTGAAAAAGCGAAATTTAAAAAAAACGACCTGCCGAGAAATCAGTAGTATTTTCTTTGTACGGCGTAGTAACCTACAGGTAGATGTGCAAAGCTAAAAAAATAGTCAGTTATTTTGTATAAAGCCGACAAAGTAAGCACCATGCAGGTGACCTGTTTTATCCACCCACGTTGTGAACCGAACGTTTAATTGAGGAAGATTATTTAATTACTGTTTCAACAAATGTCTTAGACTTCCGCCGATGGCCTCAGAATTATACTCAAACGTATAAATTTGAGACTTTGTTATCACGGAAGATATAAGTCATATAAGAACACGCATATCACGACAGAAGAAACAAGCTAAAAACAAGTTCATGCACAAAGGTTTGCCGGGTTTGAACTGAACAGCGTGCTGAACAACAACTTAACGTTGTAACTGTTCGCCGGATTTCAAATACAAACTGATCGATTTGTTTGAAGAAGCTGGAAAGGAAGACAGGGAAAGGTAAGCAAAATTTTCCGCATGAAGACTTAATATGTACGTAGTTAAAAGAGGACCATATTACTTCTGGCTCATTCAGGCTGGTTTTATTAGTCATGTAACCTGTACGGAGCTCAGTGACCCTCAGTTCTAACCAAACTGGAGCCTTACCGGGTAGTTTACGTCGACTTAGTCAACAGTCACTGATTCGGCGGACTATTGCAAACGTAAAGAATATAGTGTTGTTGGTAATACTGAGGTAAAAACAATTAGTTCGAGGTTAGCCTGCGTGGCAGGCGTAGAAAGGGGAGGGAGGAGGGGAGTTCGGGTGCGAGCGCGAAGCTCGAGGAGAGAGCGCGGAGCGCGATCGGCGGGAAGGGTATGTTTCGTAGTTCGAGGTAATCGAAAATACCAGCAATCCGCCATACACAGCTAAGTATTTTTAGCGTTGTCACAGTGGTTGTCGTTATGCGCGAACATGTTTTTTATCATTTTATAGCGGGCTTTCTATGCTCTCCGAACAACTAATGGTCAAAAAATGTGTTGACTATTTTAAAGCCGTGGTGAGTAAATCTACGAACCAAACTAAACCCGTTTATTCATTGACCTTGAAAATGTTGAATTGAAATTTGAATAAGCTGGCCCATTGGCAACTGATCAACTTCGTGTTTCTTATAAGGCCTTATATAAGGGAATTTGACAAGTCTTATTACTGAACAAATATGGACTCCGGAATTGAAAACTGTATTGTTATTAACTCAGAATGTCTGAGTTTTTCGCAAAATTAAGATTAATGTGGGTCCGTAGCGAGTAGCCTGCGTCGCGGCCGGACTTGACCGCCGGTAATGTCAAGTCCGTCTGCGACGCAGGCTAGTAGCGAGCAGTGTTTTTTTAGATTTTGATTATTGTAAGACCCTTGTAAGCCCTAAAAAGTATAAAGAATTTCTGTCTGATAAAGTCAATATTACTCTGCATGCGAAAAGTGAATGTTTTTCTCGGTTTTTCGATGGCATTCTTAATAAATGTGCATTAAATAATATAGTAACAGTTAACTTAGCTAGTAAAGTGTTTTTGGAGGAAGTTATCTTGAAAGACTCATTACCGGAAATACTGAGTTCTGCCACCGGATGTTGAACTGCGCCGGTAAGTTTTTTCGCCGGAGTGACCCGCGGCTGTGCCTTTACGTCTGACTCGTCCCCAGTCGTCTCTCTTGTCTCCTTTGTTGGGAGTCGCAAGACGCGGGGGATGCTGGGAAGGAGGAAAGCGAAGAAGAGAAACGACTGGCAGATCTAGGCTCGATTACCAGCCGCTGTTCGGGAAAATGAGCCCACGCTCATCCCCGAAGGCACGGCTGGACTCGTGAGCTTGGCATTGTTAATTTCCACCAATGAGAAACGTGCCTGCACGAATCGAGCAGGCATAAATTATCTTCCACGGATGCAAAGTAGTAGCCTCCTCGCAGACGTTCTTTGGGCTCGTCACGCAATCTTTCCTCTCCCACAAAGTAGTTGTTTGGGCTGGCGTTCGATCGTCTTCAAGAGACATTTAACCTCGAAACTCTCGAAGATATATGCAATAGGAATCGTTAATGTCAATTAATGGGCATGATGTCTTTGTAATTCAACCGACAGGATGGATTTTTCATCCGCACCAAGGAAATACATCACGGAAAGTTCGCGCTAAGCCGGGGAGCGAAGCCACTACAACCGCACAAGGCAACTAATGAGATCCATTTGGACATTCGACATGTACTATACAATACATAAAACAGTCGGTAAACTTGTGTGATGAATTTTATCTGGGATTTGATGTAAAATCGTGTGGTGCCAGAACGCGACGTCTCTGGCGAAATTGCATCAAAACATTGTTTCTTGTCACGGACTGGTCATGTTACATCTTGTAATATTTTTCATCCCGGGTTTTCAGTCATATAGCTTCACAATAAAGGCGAGAAATCAACATCCTTCGCGGAATATTTCTGATCAGATCCTTTTCTTTCGAAAATATAAGAGATAATAGAAAATAAATGAATGTCACGAGCCGGAGTAGCGTTACATAAATTAATTTTTTTGATTACGTCACAGACACGGCTGTTCGCTCACGCGTCCAGCCGTTCTTCTCGGGGAGGAAACGAAGACCGGACTCGAGAGAGCGGCGGAAATCGAGCCTATGGCAGATCCTGAGTCGAAAAGTTGTGCCAATAGTCGAAAAGTTGCGCGAGGCCGTTTTTCTTCGATTATTTATTTTCCATGCACTCAGAGTTGTGGAATGGCGTAGTTGACGAAGTTTCAGTGATGTCTGGCCGTTAGAAAGGCATTTTCTACGGGTGTATTTAATAGACGAAACCGGTCAAGACGCTTGCTAAAGTCGAGTTACTCGCGATGTTTTTCGACGACATAAGCTTACAAGCAGAAACGCGCGCTGAAACATTTGAAAGAGAGGAAATATGATTTTGTATTTATTGAGAGGTATGGATCCCTAAATTAAACCTTAATTTTGTATTACAATATTGATGTGTCGTCGTGTAAGTGTGCGAGTCATTTTCTCTGTGTGATTTGAGTGCCGCGAATGCTACGTAATTTATATTCCTGGCCGGGTTTTGCAATTTTAGCTGAGCCGCTCGTTTCCAGAATAAATTGGCACGGCAAAGGCTACAACTTTTTCGGCAGTAAGTTCATTGAGAGATATAAAGGCCTGAAGTGCGGATCCTTGAAAATATGAGATTTTAAATTTAGCTGTCATGATCAGTTTGACCCCTTGACCCAAATAATCACAACTCTTCCACAGGAAACTGTAGGACACCACAGAGCGAAGGAAACAGACGTTTAGCGTAGCTTTCAGTTGAAGTTTGACTTTCTCGTGTTAAACGAGAGGTCTCTGTACCAGAACGTAAACGGCAATCGTCGTAGAACTGCGTAGAAGAGTTGTGCGATGTGCAAATAAGACTTTGACTGTAAACAAAACCTCACGATTGTTTACGGCAGAGCAGATTTTAGCTTCAAAGGGCGGCGGAAAGCATTCTCTTTTAATAGCGCCTATTTCATCAAAACGCCGCCATTGCTCTGTCCGCCATCTTGGAAACAGGATCTGCCAGTCGTCTCCCGCCTTTCCTCCTTCCCATCACCCCTTGCGCTCCCCTCGGCCGCGCTAAATATTAACAGGAGACAAGAGAGACGACTGGGGACGAGTCAGCCTTTACGTTTGCCGCCGACTCCCGTCGAGAGTTGATAATCGGCCCCGCCAGGAGTTCACAGGAGCCAATGGACGCAAGAGAAATTTGACAGTTACAAGATTGCAAAAATAGACTGGTTTGATTCCGGCTTCTCAAGTTTTAGTCAGTGGAGGAAAAATCGAAATTGAGTTGAGGGAACAGTTTAAAATTAATTCGAAACAATAACTTCCAAGCCCAAAAGTAAAATCGGTTCATGGTAAAAAAAAAAATTAAAAAAAAAACTCGCGGCACTGATCTAAGAGTAAGGTCATGGGAGGCTTTTATAATATTCTCCCTCCGATTCCCAGCGTTCCTTACGCGCGTATTTACCGACCGCTAACCAAGAAAACGCTTGTATCGCGGGCTAATTGTTTCTGGTACCCAGCCTCTTTTGGTGAGTGCGGCGTAATAATTGCCTTGAGCTATTTACTGGATTTAAAAAAAACATTTTAATGCGCCTCTTCTAATTACTCTAATGCTTTTCATTTCCAGCAGACAACGGCTATGTTATGACTCCAGTAAAACCGCCAAAGGCAATTTGCATTCAAAATATGGGTCATTTAGATAACGTTTGCAAGTTAGATAGTATTTTCATTCAAAACGTTGCATTTGCCGCGAAAACGTCGAATCAGTGAACAGTAGGCGGCTGTGACGACCGTTTACATTACACTAAGTTGAACATGCAAATTTCAATTTTGTTTGATGTTTTTAGCCATAATATAGCCCTTCTGTTTTTTGGCTCGGAAAATTGCCCGTCCTAGTTAAATTCGCACGGTTACATTTTTTAACAGTTCTTTTTAGAGAGATAACACATAAAATTGACTTGCCGAATAAAAAATGTAATCCCCTTTTCAAGGTTAAAGTGGTCGTCTAACCATGCTAACTTAAAAAACCAATGATTTAGTACTGATCTTCCAAAGGGAAAAATATTGCACCTCTGGACGATATTCAACAAAATGGCGGATCATAACGTCGATAATCGACGATAAGAACGTCGCTTATGTAGAAACTGAAATTAAATTTCTAGTTTTCTCTTACTTTAAAATGTGACCTTTTCAAATGAAAATCCGATTAATTTCTTCTGATGATAAAATCCTTCATGTGTAGTACCTCTTAATCTGACAACGGAAAGCGCCTAACTTTGTTGATTAAATAAATCAGCTTGTCTCGAACAAAAACACTGAATTATAGAACGCATTTCCGCTCGCGATCATGTCGATGTTACTGTAGGGCTTTCAATGGGTTGTTTCTCGATAAGGTGAACTTCAGTAGCCGTTTCTAGTTGAACTGAGGTACAGGTAAGATCAGTTTTGTTCAGAATTCCTTATGTTCTTTAGTATGCAAAGCATGAGTGAAATATTAATGTGTTTTTTTTTATAAACAATGTTTCAAAGTTGTTAGCTAACGTCGGCGATCTTTACTTAACTGACTAAAACGTGTTGCCTATATATATACGTAGAATGAAAGCAGGCAGTTTAGCTACTTTTCATAAAGAGCAGCCGCCAGAGCAGCCTAGGCTAACACACAAAACACCCGCTTAAGACGATTTCAATTCAATTCAGTCTATCTGACCGAGTCAGTCATTGATTGAAATGTTTCAGTGCTTTTAAGGCTAGAGACTGCGCAAAACATGTACAAAATTAAATATATTTCTAATCTTGGCATAAACGGGCATAAACATGGATCTCTTGACCTTCTGTAAAAATGGAAAACGCCAGTTGTAAAGTTTGTTTTTTTTTATGTGCGGAATCGGCTCAAAACATTTGTACACATTTAATAAGTAAAGCAAACCTGCCCGAGGCGACTTTTAGCTATAGTAAACACACTTTAAGTGGTTGAAAGGGGGATGGATAGCTAAATAAACATGACTACATTGCATATACTCTGTTGAATAAATCATTTGAATTAGTAAAACACTTCGTGGACACTAAAAGCTTTTGTCGTTGTGGCAGTCTTACGAATCAGTTCCACGACTGAATAGGGCGGATGAGCGGGTCGTTATTCCAACAAGAACTCAGTGGACTGCACCGCGGGAGTAGAATTTTATGATAAGCAAAACCACAGCAACAGCCGGCAGATGACAACTTACCATCCTCACCGGATTGATCTAAGCCGCACTGATCCTTATGGAAAAAAAGATGAACGAACAGTTCAAATAAAAAATTTTAAAATGAAACTGTATACTTTTGTATACTTTTGTATACTTTGTAATATAAATAGTCAGGTCACAGAACGCTCTTTTCGTCTTCGCGCTTTCGCGCGCCTCCCGCACGCTCTCGGAAAGGAAATGACTGCTACGCAGGCTAACAGTCGAGTGCCGACTCATGTACCCGCTCATGTAATTATCGCTGTCCTTAGGCGTAGGGAATCCGTGCGTATAGACACATATCGTCTCTATTTATCTGATTTATACGAGACTTCTGTAGCTCGCGCTGCTCGCGTCACGCAAAAATCGTATACAACTCCCATCACTGCTAGTAACATTTTCTGTAGCTTCGATGTCATAGAGTTTGAAAACATGTTTCAAAATCCTACGACATCTTTGGTGTCGTACACGATAATCGTAAGCAAGTTGTAGGTTTGATTTACACGCTGAAACAATTCGTGTAGTAGGCTTGTCGTAACCGGCATGTCGCATGCGACAAAATCGTCCCTAATGATTTCTCCCCCGCGTCTTACAACTTCTCAATAGGCGAAGACCTGGAACGAACCAGCGTGATAGATTGCGCAAGTCGTGATCTAAACTGAGTTTAAACCAATAGCCACACTATGTACGTAAACTGCGGCTCACCCACGCTATAATAACAATTTCCCCTCCGCCTATGGGTGGTTCACAAAGTTCAGCAGAGTTTTATCTTTTAGTAATCTAGTAAAAAAGAAACCTTGTTTATAGTAATTTTTTATAAACCAGAATGACCAAAACCTTACACATGCGCACAGCCAAATTTCCTCTTTCCCGCGCACCTAGACCCAGATTTCACGCGGCCATTTTTCCTTCTGACTTTATTCCCCAGTCCTCGAACTAAGGGCTCGTAGTCTACATATACACAAACGGTTTTGATGCCTACCTCAGTTTCACACTCAATCTTAAAATGAGACATAAACTTGTGATTGTATTTCCTCAAAATTAAGCCCATGCAAAAAGGTGGGGGGAGGAGAGGGTTAATAGAGGGAGGGCTTTTCAATACAGTCGAAGCTCTCGTTGCGACCACTCTCGTAAGCGACCAAGCTCTAGTTACGACCACCATTGTGAAAACCCCGTTTGAATTGTCACTCAAGCTCTGTAATTAAAAGCTCTCATAAGCGGCCGCACCCGGCATCCGTAAGCGACTGCGACCACTTTTGGGAATTACCAACTGGTCGTTTCCTTTGTTTTTAAGCTCTCGTAAGCGACCACTTGTTGTGCTACATATTTATGAGACATTATTGTATTATTTGTAATCATCTGAATAAGAGGTTTTCAATCTCTGTGGATGCGTGACCTCAGTGTACATTCGCTTTCGTACATTTCGTAAGTGGCCAGCCTCTATTGTTTCAGCGCGTGGTCACTTACAACAGCCCATTCTTGTAAGCGACCAGCTCTAGTTACGACCACTTTTTCGAATTCCCGAGGCGGTCGCTTACGAGAGCTTTGACTGTATTTCCAAATCGCAGTGTCGTGCTTTAGTTATTATTATTCACCGTCAATACAAGCTTGCGTGCATTATATGACAGATATCGTTTTAAACAAATCGTAAAAAATTAATGTCATCTTGTTTACTCTACTCTACGTAATATTCGATTGTGGCCGCGGGCGCCATTACAGACAACACGCGATACGAAAACTGCGATTCACATTGAAACCGGGATCAGAGTAGAGGAGGTTTAATAGAATGAAGGGGGCTTAATAAAGGGGGGGGGGGGGGGGGGGGCTAAAAGGAAATACGATACTAGCATACTTGTTGCTAATCTAAAATCCGAGTCGAAATAAAGTTATATATATGTACATGTATGTATTATCTTTACGCCTCGTTGATGTCATGTATTTTACAATGATGCTAACGGCTTGCAAGGGAACGCTTTAAATTATATTCGCTTCTAAAGGTGCCAAATCAGCTTCATTTGATCAAATAGTGTTTTTATCTGAAACAAAGAAAACGTGAACCGATGGCTACATACAGCTAATTATTCCGTCAAACGTCAAGTGTAAAACGGCCTGATGGATGTACGCTAATAATGAAGAATGTATTTAAATTTTATTTAAATTTCCTATTCCTTTACGAAACCACTAAGTCTTTTCCTCCTCGTGTTTACATATCGGCGTCGAATTTTTCCGTCCACGAAAGGAATTGAGATATATAATTTTTCTCAATCAGAGGGATTTGAAGAAATATTTCCGCCTTCATGTGCAAAATATACTATCGACCAGCATGTATATCGAATAATTTAATTTTTCCATATGTTTTTAAAATGAACGCTTATCTCTCCCTCATTTTCCTTTAAACATTCAGGAGCCAATCAGATACGATGCGGTTATAGACAAGCAATTAAGCTAGTCAGAACACACACTATAAGGTAGGTACTATAAAGCATGATCAAAATAATATGTTTTCACGCAAACACGTTACGCCATTATAGATCTTCAACTGATTGCGCAGGTCTTTCAGGTCTTTCAGAGACGGCCTTGAAGTCAACATTTGAAGTTTTTTGTTTACATTAAGTTTATACCAGCTCGTGATCTTTTCCTAGAGACACACAACTACTGCCAAACTATACGTAACACAGCGGGTGGTATTCAAGCAATATATTCAGTTCAGTTCACGTACACATCTTTTTACGGTGAGTATAACAGTTTGAGGTTTTGCCCGCATATGCTTTCTATATGATTTCTCAGTAATATTAAGTCCAATTCAGGTGTTACATAAGTTTATCACGATTTTCTGAAAACAGAGCCCTTGTACGTGCGTATGTTTGTAAAAAAGAAATCGATTATCAAATGCGACAATTCACATAAAACATTCTGCTGTTTTATCGACACAAGAACAGAAGATATCTCCTGTCGGCGATTGAGATCAATTCTTTGATAGCATAGAATCTATGGACTGATACAATAATTCGCCGGATCATATTGTCAAGTTTCTGTAGCCAAAGACGGAAGCAACTTATCTTTGCTGCTGGCGCGCACCAACGTAGTAAAAAGTTTCCCTACAGGCGATAGCAAGTCAACGTAAGTAAATAATTGAATTGAGCCCGCCTTTACCACCTGTCTCTATAGCATGCAGTGTGGTGAGAAATCACTAAATTCGCCGAGTCACCAGATGAACGAGGAACGTTTGAAGGTGTCAAAGTTATCCTATCTAGGAACGAGAGCAAGCGGAGGTGACTACTCCCTTCTCCTCCCCGGGCTCGCTCCTACGTTCTTATCTCATCCGGTCTACAGAGGAACGGCGATCCAAACTCCAATTTTGGTCATCAATCGACAGCCATAAATTGTATAATCCTACCTCTCCCCCGTGTTTGAATAACTTGGAACTTTTTTATGACTATGTAATCCTCTGTAGCGATTGATATGACTAGTTTTCATTACTAAACATTTTTTTTCTTATCCCGGTTATATTAAAACCCACTCCTTACGAATATAAATAGGCCCGGGGCTTATATAAATTAACCCGGGGGATTTTATGGTTGTTTAAGTTATGACTGAGTAATCCATAACTTTCTATGATCGATGCTGAATGAAAAACTTAAAAAACAATTCCATTTATTTGCGTAGCTGATCAGTGCGGGTCAAACCGCCTACTTTATACACGAGACTATAAGAGAAAGCTTTGCGGCTCGGCGTTTTTCGACACTCTTCACTCTTCGCATGACCTCTCTTCGCTGCCGGAGTACATTTGGAGTAAAGCTGTTTGGTTTTTGCTGACGCCTACTCCCAATCTGCCGAACCACTCATTAGCTAGTCCTCACTCAACGTGGCACGCTGTTTTCTATTTTTACTCTTCGTTCCATTAATGAGTCTAGTTAGCTGTCAAGTTCTTGTTGTCCTTTTATTCGCGTTTAATAAATATTTTATTTGGCAAAGTTCTAAAATTTAACCCCGCAATTGATGTATAGCACGTACGGGGAATCTTAAAATTCAAATCTATCAAGCCAAGCAGCTGTCAAAATGACGCAAAATTAATGAAATGATAATTTGTACACACACGAAAGGTTTGTTAAGAAAACTTTGGACTAAAAGCCCTTTGACGTGTACTTGAAAAGTTGTTTTAATTTACACAGTAATCTATTGCTTTTTGTGTCAGTCAGGAGTCAGTCTATCTATGGGGGGTGACGTATTTTAGGAGGCAGTAATTAATTGTGCAGGCAATAATTATAACTTTGATCATAAAAAAACAGCAACGAAAATTAATCACACTGCGCCCCCTTTTTGCCGTATATGCCCGCTCAGCCGAGTTAATTAATTTGCGGATAAAATGTTCAGCAATCTAACACAACTTTAAAAGGATTACTGGATAAATTGGCTTGCCGTTGAGCTCCGAATATAAAGTTTCGCCTTGGAGAGAAAATAAGTGAAATGATTTCAATTTCTTGCATGCTTACTGATTGAAACTGTAGACGCAGAAAATGCGTTGAAAAAGTCTTTAAATTCAAATGTCATAATGACTGTAATTTAATTACCTCTTAATAAAAATTTTATGCTCGTAGTTTTAATTTCTCCGAGGTTGATCATTGTATTTGATGATATATCCTTTCAGTTTATTTTTTAATGGGCGTGCATGTGTTATAATCAACCATGCTATCGGCTACTATCCTTCATCCCCCTTCGTGTTTTTTTATTATTAAAAATTGACTTTTCGACGCGGTGATTTCAAACCGCGGTACCATGTAATTTCCTGTTTGAATACGGCTCGAAAATTAACAAGTCCAGAGACGTCAAATAGAGCCAGCGCAGGCCGACTGAAATTAATAAAAGCACTGATTATTCAGAGATTTTATACGAGCCAACTCATATCCATGGACATATTAACAGGTGTTACTTGACTACATCGCAAAGCGGGGCATTAATGATCCCAAGTTGCCCTCTTCGAATTCCTTTTTCTTGGACAAACGTAACAGTGGTAATCGTATTTTTTGCCCCCTGTGACCGTTCTGCAAGGTTTGTTTCTTCTTCGCATCTGTAAAACATATGAATTTATTTTCTCCTTTGATCGTTCTGCGGAGGTAAACAATTTCGCTCAAATGTGACTTAAACGTAATCTTAGAGCCATCAAAACTTTGACAGTGCGTTGAGTGATATTTATATGGAAGAACTTCCTTGCGAGACAATTAGCCTTGCTCGCGCACGTCTCCATAAAGAGTATCGTGTGAAAGTAGTAGTGCCGTGTTCTGGTTTTTAAACTCTTCGCAAGCGCCTGACGTGAGTCTCGACAAATAGCCGTGATAGCCACTCAGATCCTGGTTAGCATTCATTGATGATTACCCTTACGGGGATTAAGTATTTTGAATCATTAACTCTGCCTGTTCTTAAAAATTTACTCCATACAGAGCTTTTGTAGGATTGGGGAAGTTGTAATTCCGAAGTTGTTCGAGCGCCATGAATTTGACGAACAGCACCGCTTGTGTCGATCCGCCACTGGACGCTACGCTCTGGGCATCGCTGATATTTTACTTTGCGATCGCAGTCTTCGCCATCTTCGGCAACGGGCTTGTATGTGCGGCATTCGCCACCAACAAACGCCTCAGGATTCTAACCAACTACTACGTTGTTTCTCTGGCAGTGTCCGATATTTTGGTCGGCAGCATCAATATTCCGCTCTGGATGTACATAAAGAAAGAGTAAGTGAAAATATAATATATCTAGGCGTCCGGAGGTAAAAGCAATTATCTTGAGTGAAAATTAAGTACGTTCCCGCTCCTTTTGATCGGCTTTGATCGATTTCAACTATTTAATTCCCCTTGGGACTTATACGGCGGATAAAGGGGGCAGTTTTATTGGATCTTTATGAACGAAAAAATAATCAAGACTCTTTTTCGTTGGGGAAGAAACTATCAAGTAGCGATTTTAAGAGAAGCCTAGGTGTTCAGAACCGATCGACACTGGATCGAAGTACCGTGACAGTCCTGTATTTATCACACACGAATATTGGATAAAGAGGTAAAACATAACATCTTGTCACGTCATTATACATAGGACACTAATCGATGATTTTGGCTCAGAGTTTTTGTAGGCGATTTTTTTTGCGACAGCGTCTTTTGTCGTGCGTTACTGAAATTATTCGCAATCACAGTAGGAATTGATACAATGCAACCCGACAGATATTTCACACCTATGGCATGCCAGTATTATTCAAACGAACACGAATAAATTACAGGTCTGTACATACAAAAATCTGCAGGATACTCAATCAATTATCGGTTTATTATCCTAAAACATGTAGAATAGTGCATGGTTTGGCGGTAAGGATAAATATCTGCAACAATTTGACTCGTCCCCCCACAAGACGGAAAAACTTTGGAGACCTGACACTTGTGTCATTGCCATCTGCTTCAGTCCCTACAGTTTTGTTTGTTTACATGACTCAATATCCAAGCAAGCTCTCCGCACAATTGACCCATCTACGTTTTTTTCGACTTAAGCTTAGTTGGATAGAACCCTATCAAAACAGCTTAAATGAACGGGACAAATTATTAATTAGTAGAGTAAACTGAGTTATCGCGATTTCGCTTCTCTACATGTTACCGTATATATAAAACGTATTTTCAGACACCCCCCATTGTATAAACAATCTGTTTGATGTGACTGACTTTGACTGAAAGCTAAAGGAATATTTTTTGGCATGATTTTAGGGAAGTTTACCTACGTTTTATACCGCGACGACAGTAGCATGTTCTTATGGTAATTAGGGATACTGGCATATGAAGGTGACCTTTTATTTAAAAGCTAAAGGCGACTGTACGTACGCGCTACTGAGTACTGCGGTTCTCCCAAGTGTGCCTTAGGCTATGTAAGTACGCGTGCCATGCGCCCTACCAAAACAATCCGAGTAGTACCCCCACGGGATTCAATTGAACCTTCTAGATCTCCGAGCAGGCCAAGAAGTGCCTGTCGTTTCCGGCGGCAAATCTCGCGACGAAAACCCAAAGGGCCGAATATTTAAACAAGGTTTAGACAGGGTTTTAACAAAACCGTGGCCTAACTCGACTTTAAAACTGGCCAACCTAAACAGCAAACCCTGCTTAGAAGGAGTATAACAGACTAAAAAAACAATTAGCTACTTAGACTGGCCTGTTTATAACTAGATTTAGACCTCTTTAAATTATCTTAAACCACGGCCTAACTTAGCCTTCGCTTAAATATTCGACCAAAAGAGTTCCGAGTTGTTATCCACCCCGAAAATAGTGCGAACACGGCCTAGTCCCCAGGCGTCCTCTCTTGTTTTGCTGCTAGTTCAGAAGCGTGAAACCTGAGGCGAATGCTGACGAGAGTTGTTCTGTGACGTCACCGAACAAAGTAATGGTCGTGAAAAGGCCAGGGGAGTAGGCTGTTGTGAGCACTTGCAATTGCTAGTTCTTATTGTCATTGTTTAATATGTTTCTATCTTTCAGCTGGTGTCGTGTCCTGGAAAACCCGAATTTGTACGAGTCTTACGTCATCTTTGACATCTTGTGTGGTACAGCCTCGATTTGGAATATGACAGCCATTAGTATCGACAGGTTAGACAAGTAGTAGTCATGGACGTCTTTGTACCTTATTGTTACTTATTTTCACGGGACTTAATTTTTGCGATTTGCGATTGCAAAAATGCGAAATTAAAGACCCGCGAAAAAAACGTTATCGTATCCCTCTGTAGAGCGTCGCGATTCGCGCTCGCTCTACTATCCGAAAGAGGGACTGCTCGCAGTCTAAAGTTACCGCGAAATTTAATACCATTCTTAAGACCACGGCTTTTATTAACTTTAACGTCAGTTTGTTCACGTGCTGTTCTTCAGAATCACTGTCCTCTTTTTGCTGCAGTTCCTGCAACACATCCTTGGTACAGTCGTCCTTGAACATACAATCTTGACCTGGCTCTTTGTAATTGGCAACAACAAGCTGTTTATACTTGTTTATTATTTCTTTGTTCCTTGTCGTAGCATCCATTTCGCCGATTCTGAGACTACTTGTTTATTAATGCGGATCAGCATTTGGAAAATTTTCGCGAAATTAAGTTCCCGTGAAAATAAGTAACAATAAGGTATGCAATGTTGGTTCGGATACAGTGGAACCCACAGGCTACGGGCCAAAGAAAACTGGCAGTAATAGCGGGGTGGCCGTAATACGGGGTAATTGTGAGGTCATTGTAAATGTACAACAAAAGATACTGAACGAGCACTGAAGGCAGCCTGAACCAATTCACAGCAAGATCCGAAAACAGACACAAATTCGTCAAAACAATGAAAACCCGCTTATGAAAAGCTCCTCATACGGGGGTCATTATGTCGTCCTATGTCAATGATTGGCCGTAATGCGGGGTGAAATTACAAACAAAATAGGCGCACGGGGATCGAAAAATCTGGCCGTTGGCCGTATTATGAGGTGGCCGTTAACGGGGTAGCCGTTAGGCGGGGTTCTACTGTATACTAAACTAACGAGCGACTTGATTTTGAGTGTACAAAACTTACTCAAGTTTAGCCTGTTCTAGGATGTCATATTGCAAGGAAAACGGGCGAAAGGGCGAAAAAGGGAAAAGGTTTCGCGCCCTTAACTTGTTTTGCCCACAATCTCAGTGAGAGCCCGGAAAATAAGTCATTCAAGCACAATAATTATTTTTATTTTTCAAAATGTCTCATTTTTGCCGGTGCTAATACTTTAACTCAAGTCACGTACTACAACCTGTGGATCTTGCAACAACTTTTCGACCCTGCGATTGACAGTATCCGCCCGATCTTGTTGTTGGTTATCTCCCATCATTCTCGTCCCCAGAGGCCGCGATCCTTTTGGTCAGCACCGAGAATCGCGACCTCTGGCCAGCCTCCATTTTTCCTCAAATCTGATTGGTTGGTAAAACAAAGACGAGAAATTGCGATTCCTGGTGCTGACCAAAAGGATCGCGCCCTCAGGGAAAGAGAATAATCTCTGAAAAACCATCATTTTCCCGGCGTGCTTCTCGACTACTGTTTGTTGATTATCGTTGCGATTGGCGCTTTGAACTTGGCTTAAATTAACACAGAAAATTTCAACTGAATCGCTCTACTAAATGTCCTACTTTGTCTTTACCTTCAGATTCGCAGCAGTAGTGAAACCGACAGTTTATAAACATCGCATGAAGAGTACCAAAGTCGCTGGCTGGACGATCCTATGCGTGTGGACGTTCGCAACGTTCGTGGCCGTGCTTCGACCTCAACATAAAAAATTCAACTACGCCATGTTTGTTGTGACTCTCAGTTTCTTTCTACCACTGCTGATAATCCTGTTTGCTTACGGAAACATTTACCGCGTAGTCAGCTACCGCGCCAAATGGACTGGGTCCGTATTGATTGAGATCAAACTGGCGCGAACTCTTTCGATTGTGATTGGTGCGTTTATTCTCTGCTGGGGGCCGTTTTTCATCTTGAACATCGTGACGAAGTACTGCAGCTCGAAAACCTGCAGCTATGACGTCGCCATAACGGTGATCAAGTGGCTCCAGTACGCAAGCGCGTGTATTAACCCCATCATATACACCATCAGGAATCGTGAGTTTCGTTTCACGTTCCACCAGTTGGTTTTCCGCTGCGGCTACAGAAATGGCAAGTACGTGTTCAATCCACACGTTAAGCATACCACGTGGTGTGGTTGTTGCCAGCTCGGAGGTCCGTTAGATGCGGATTTTGGCGAGAGTCGATCTCGGTATCCAACCTATACCGAGGAGGTCTCGGTTCGCAATTCGTATCGTCGGCCTCGATCGACGCCTTCGAATACTGAAACGACACCTCTGGGATTTAACAATTTGTCTTCGTCAAAATAGAGCGGTTTTCAATTGAGTATCGAAAGTAATTGCTGAATTGCTTTGGTTTTGCTTTACTACGCTCTGTGATTGGTTTAAAAAACTCTCACCACCTAATCAACCAATCAGATGCAAAACCAAAACCAATCGCTACTTGGTCGCATGCGTTTTCCCGCGCTTAGCGCCGGTTACGTGTATTTGCTTCGAGTTTTCATTGGTTCATTGTGTTGTTTGTGTTTGTTGTGATTGGCCATTGTAATTGCTTTGGTTTTGGTTTTACGACACTCAATTGAAAACCGCTCTAGTAAGGAAGTTAGTCTGAAGTGTGAGCCATTTCCTCGCCCCTGGCCCCCCAGGGGGTTAGGGCGAGGAGACGGCTGACACTCCAGACTATAAGGACTGAAGTAGTTGTAAATACGGTTGTCGAGCTGCGACAAAACTCAGAGTCTCCGTCCCTTCGCGGAGTGTCCCGAGATAAAGAAGGGAGAAACAGACGATAAAACGTATGACTGTTGCCTTTCGGACATTTCATCGAGTACATTCAACTTTCTCAAAGCGGACACCACTGTAAGGTGGACACATCTCAAGAAGGACAGCTAGAGCTGGTCCAGAGATCGTATCTTTTTTTTCGACAAGAAGCAGTATAAGATATATTGTAAGATAGATTTAATATTCTCCACTATGCCAGACCTGTACTCGAATATAGTCATTTTCCAGCCTAGTCATTCGGCGTTCTCTCTTGTTCCGATGACCGCGCAAACCCAACCTCGTTCCCAGGGCTTTTCCCTTCTAAATCCAACCCTGAGCTATTTGGTGACGTCACCACTCATGGAGTCCAGATCTCCATGAGTCCTCTGAGCCGAGAACGCCTAAGGACTAAGCTGGTCGTCTCCAAGAGACTTCAGTCTCAAAGGCGATCGTTAGGAACGTTATAACTGTTCCTTTATTATTCCTTCTCGCATGTACAAAAGGGAGAGCGAGTCTGGGAATGCGGGAAGTTGATGGATTACATCATGAAACACTGCTGCATCTATTGATTTTATTACCCAATGATCAATCACAACCTAATTTATGCTGTTTCCTTATCTGGATCATAGATTTTAAGTTCTCGGTCGGGCGCGGTGCGCATGGAGTTGTGGGTCTGCCCCGCGCTCCTGTTTTTTCCCGCTCTTTATCGACGAAATACAACGGCGCCTGGGAACGAGGCAGAAGTGCTTCACTAATCGGCATGCACTACGATAACTTAGGTTTTAGGTTTGCGAACAGTCATAACAACAAATATTCAGTTATTGTCACTTCCATTTTATTAGGATGTTTGTACATTATTTAACGATATCTGACAAGGAATATAGCCAAGCCTCCGTTCACATATCCCGAGTCCCTTCCACTGACAGGGGCACCCAACAAGGAAATGTAAGCAGAAGACTTAGAATGTCGTGTCGCTGTTTTCCCATATCGTCTAGGGTTTTTTAAAAGGAAAGTTTTGTAAACTGTTCGGATTCTTTAGCTGAATATTACAACAATGTAAAGACGGAGAAAGAAATATTTAGGAAACTAAATCTTGTTATACCCGAATTTACGAGCTACAATCCTAGCTGGCCTTTTACTTTACCAAAAACAACATATTTTAAAAGATTAATTTCCCCATATTACGAAAGTTCGAGTTGACATTTCGCTAGCTGAAGAAAACTCCAGTTTTTCGTCACACTTTAATCCGAATATCTGAGGCGATTATAAGCCTTCTGAACGGATATTCCTCTGAAACGATCTGTTGGGTGCTCTTGCCTGACCCCGTAAAATTTGGACTACTCACTTCTGCTGCTGAGCGAAGCACTATACTAACATCTATCCCGACCATCTATTTAAAATATTACATTTACACTGGCTATCAATAAATTGATAAATTGCTTTTCGATTAAGTACTGTAAGCATAATTTACACACATACTATTGAAAGCAAAGTAACACTGAAAAGGCTAGAATTCAATCTATTTTTAAAGGAGCTACGTCACGGATTCTTCTTGAAAAAAAAATCGCCGGTTTTTTCAAGTTCGTCGTTCGCAACCCGTCTTAATCTTCCTCGGTCGTAACCATCCTTGTTCCTGTTTGGTTTATTATTACTTCTTTGGTGTTTTTCTACCTTAGTAAACTATTATTTTGAGGTTTGCTTCAATTTGAATAATTTTGTACATGAATATATATGGCTTAAAATATCGTGACATAGCCCCTTTAAACATTTGGTTATATACATATAAAAAAAAATACAGCTATTGACATCACAACTTCTGGAAGATCATCTGTCAATTAAACTTTTGTCATTAATAAAAGGAAAAATATATACCTTTCCTGAACTGGAAACAATTAACAAAACAACAAATTACAAATAGAGAAAATTCAGTTGTAACTCTGACTAACTGTAATTCGTTTTAATTTTCATTGCGGGCCCCGTGCTCTAATTATATACATGTATAACAGTATGATAAAGGTCTTTTCAAACCGGTGTAAGAACTGTGTACAAGCAAACTTGTCACGTTGGACCCGGGCGTTGGACCTACATGTAGAAAATGTATTGATCACCAAAAAAGAAAAGAAAATGAAGTCCCAGGCCAGGAAAATATCACACCTAGCAATTTAACAGCATGCACTGAAATAATAACTGTTATTTCTTTCAATATTCATATAAATGACGGAAAAAATTGCAAGTGCGGACTCATTTTAAAGCGGCGCAAGAGCTTATTAGCGCCGCTCTTAGGAGGGTGCATGCTTACATGCCATGCTCATGCACGCGCATGTGCCGATTTAAATTCCCCGATTGGGAAAACTTGAGCTGGCATATCTTGCACTTGTATGGCTTCTCGCCTGTGTGAGTCCGCAGGTGTTTGGTCAGCGTAGAGCTGTCGGCAAATCCGCGGGAACACATCTTGCATCGGTACGGCCGCTCACCAGTGTGAGTGCGCATGTGCGTAGTGACTGAGGAGGACTGGGCAAACCTATAGAAATAACACAAAATGTTTCGTTTTCTATGCCAAATTAGGGAAATTATTTGTCCCTTGAGCTTACAGAAGGTTATTAAAATTGCACGAAGTGACTTCCTGAAAACAGTTCGCTGTATCCCCCTACTCCCCCATACTCTAAACAACGCTGCCAAAGAACTCAACTTGAGGAGACAGCAAATAATTATGTTAAATTGGCTGGGTTTCTGGGGAACAAGCTTTATATAATGCAAGTGCTCGTCAGGCGTCTTCTCAATCAGAACCTGAACCGGCCACAGGATGAACTTTAGTCAGATATTCTTCGATACATTAGTCGATAAGAAACACATCGTAGATGTTGTAATAACACTTGGCCACTTATATGTAGTCTATTATACCAATCGAACAAGAGTACAAAATAGTACTTGTAGCAGACACATGTACGCATTGCGGACCTATTTTATCGTACCTTCGATCGCAAACCAAACATTTAAATGGTTTCTCGCCCGAGTGGATCCGCAGATGAGCAGTTAGATTGGCATCCTGAGAGAATGACTTCATACAGATGTGACACTGGTATGGCTTCTCTCCCGAGTGGGTCCGCATGTGCGTGCGCAAGGTGGAAGGGCGGGCATACACCTTGTCGCATAGGCGGCACTTGTTTGCTCGGGTTCTTGGTTCGTCGAGGCCGTCTTCGTCTTGAGATTGGACTGTCTCCTCTTGGAAGATGGGCCCTGAGTAAAAATCCTGAGCACATTCTGGATCGCTTGGGTTGGGTATTGCATTGGACAGAAAAGCTGCAGCTTCAGCATTTGTAGAAGGAAATCCGTCCACGGTTAAAGGATTTGTCTTACGAAAGGAAAAATAAAAAACAAGCAAAAAAAAATTGAATTAGCCATTTCTGTTATCCCTTAAAGTTCTCACTCACTCGTGAGTCAGTTCAAAAGCTGCCACGTCAGCATGGCGCAATGAAATATGTCATGTTGCTTAGCAACTTTAGTGACCAAAACCGCGGGCTCAGTCCCCTCTCGGAAGCGGGTTTTCGACCTCGACTAGTACTTATTCCCCCGACTGCTGCTATTTCCAGAGATAATCGTGCACTTCAGTGTTGGTATATCAAAAGGATAAAGAAAGGTTATAAATTAATAATCATGCCTGGGTATTAAAGCTGAGTTGAGCCATCTTTGAGACTGAGAAAAATAAGTTATAAAAGCTTGCAAGCGTCACAATTTCAAACCTGTGGTTGCGCAATAGAAGGTTCACTTGAAGAAGGGGCCCACTGCGGGACTTCCGCTGCGTTCCCCATCCTAGCGCTCCTTTCGGCGGCCGCGTGTTTAAGGGACAAGAGGATCCCAGCTGCGTTAAACCAGGCATCTGCAGGGTCGTCTGAGGACGGTGGTTGCTCTTGAGAGAGAGGCCTGGGAAAGAGAGTGAGAGAAACAGGTTTGTCAAGCTTTTTTGCCAGATGCAGCTAATCAGTCGAGTACCTATACTATTGATGGCGAAATCCCGTCTACGTGACGGCACACTGAGACCGCGGTGTTCGTCTCCGAAGTTGCTAAGTAACATGACGTATTTGCTGACGCGATTGCTTTCAGAGAACTCGCGCTAGTTTCTGATTGGATAAAAAGATTCGGAAACTGTTCGAGTGCTTCCACGAAGATTTTCCAAAAGCGGCACTTGTTCCTCCGACTGTAATGTAATTATTCAAGTCGATTTTTAAGTTCTAAATTACTCGTTTATGTGATTTAAATCCTCGAGAGAAATCGCTATATCGACCTTAAACACTTCATAACATCGATGTTTTTCCCTCGCGCAAAACTTTTATCGCGCTATTCTAACCATATTTCGCCGATCAGGATCAGTTCAAACTCTCCGAATTTAGCCTCTTGCGAAATATTTCGTCGTAAATCGGGCAACAATAACCGTTGATAATTAAAATATCAAGCGTCATAAAGGAAAAATAAATAAAAACAATTAAAATAATCAGAGCTTAGAATAGTTAAACCTGAATTGCAATCCGAAAACGAAAACGGCCGTGATAGGGCAAAATGACGCGCAAAGCACTAACATTATGTTCTTTATGAGCATGTCAAAGACATTTACTTTCCTTCCAAACCGATTTGCGCTTTCATTTTACAGAAATTCCCTCAAAAGACCACAAGAAACAGAGCTGAAAATCTTTTTCGCCAAAAGGCCATTCTCTGAAGCCATCGATATGTAACTGAGACCTTGTAAGGTTGGACCAACCCTCCATATTGGAATGGTCGAAAATCGAAGGAAACAATACTTTGATTGTTGTTTTCTCGAAATGGAGACTTCTCGTCAAAAAAAGATAAACAAACTGCCGTTTTGCTCAATATGATTGCAACAAAAAATAGTATTCCCAACGGTAGTGGCGGGTTAAATTATAAACCACAAGAGGTCCCGTCTGCGGATGATGGTTTCTTATGAGAGAGAGAACTTAAGAGGCGAAAAGTCCAAAGCGTTGAACAAAATCCTACTGCTTTTGATAAATCATTTGGTGCGATTGGAAAAATTCTGGAGAGAAATTTCCAGATCTTAAATCTTGAGTTAACCTGTGCCAAAACCGAAACATGTTTTAAGGCGATGTTTTTTATTTTCTCGCAAAATTCTGATCGATATATATTCATTTTTCAGATTTAAGTTTTAACTTCGTTTACGGAATATTTCGGTCATGAATCGAGCAACGATCTCCTTAAATTAAAATACGCATCGCACGAATCTTGCAAACCGCGCGCTTTTGATTTAGGTTTTCAACCGAACCAAACTGTGATGGGGAAAAAAACAAGCCAATGCAATGTTAAAAAACCGCTCGAAGGTATAGGAGAGATAAATTAATCATTCAAGAACAAGCTTAAACAAAAAATATCATTTCTTTCAAATTGTACTTAACACAGGAGTAACTGAACTAACAAAAAAACTCAAAAGTTATGGATACCAGAGTAATTCCATGTTTTTGATTAATTCCAATCTCCGTCCAATCTCGCTCGTTGCCATCTAACGATTTTGATTTTTTTTGTCGACATCGACTTTAAGGCCAAAAGAAATCAAGGTCGTTCCTCGTATTTTAAAAACTTTAAGTTTTACTCAGTAGAGAGACCGTTTTGTTGAGTTAATGACGAACGAAAAATAACCTGAGTTCGGTTTTTTTAGTTTTGCGCGCACATTAACAAGCTATATGTCCAACTGGAACACTGAAAGCTTAAAAATCGACAACTAAAAAAATATACTAACTTTGTCTTATTTCTGATAAAAACCAAATTGAACTAAAATGTCAAATATCGAAAAAAAGATCGTTGAAAATTTTTTGGTAGCTAAATCATAGTTACAGCTGAATTAAAAAAAAATGGCGCGACCATCCAAAACGACGCGAACAGACCTGGAAGGTATTAAAATAAAAACGTTACACAGTAACCACATTTCCTACCTTTCATCTGCGCTTTCACTTTGATTCAGTCGATTCTCTATTGATATCTGCTGAGGGCCGCATCCTCCTTCATTAACCACCGAACATTCCCAAATAGAGGCACAGGGAACAGGACTGAAGATCGCTTTTGGCAGAAGGCTGTTATTTGAAGCCATCGATATGAGACTGAGACCTTGTAAGGTTGAACTATCCATACCGCAATAGTCGACGAACGAAAAGAAACAATACTTCGAATATTTTTGGTGAAAATATGGAGACTTTTCGTCAAAGGACACAGCCTACCTTCTGGCTCAAAAAGATTGCATAAAAAATTGAACTAGCTCCTCCAAATCGGGCAGGGTGGGATAAGTGAAAATGCTGAATTCAAATGCAAATATTTATTCCCTTCGGTTAACCTTTGATGTGCTTCTGAAAGAATGAGGGAGTGATTTGATTGGCTGACACGTACTGACTGATGGTTGGGTAAGGGCTGGGTATGCCTATTTCAGTACAAGCCAAAATTTAGTCAAATCTATCCTTTTCGTCTGCATTCACATATTTCTCCATTTATTTTTCAAAATGGGAGCAAACAAATTGTTGGTTTATAAATTATCGAGTTGATTTGTTTTAGTACTCTATTGGTTATGTATTACGTTGAAGTAAGCAAAATAAATCATACATTTAAGGTATGTAAAGTATAAATTCTGAAATCCACTCGATATAACAATCAGTTTTTGCTTCAGTGCATTTTCTAAGGGGAGAACCACTGTCTTTTCCCCAAAATTCCACGTTATTATGCAAAATGCAAATGTAATTTTTTCGCTCTTTTTGATCATGTTGCGACAAGATAGCCTGCTAATTAGGTTGGAACAACGCGCCACTATGTATCTTCCGCTGCAAAACTAAAATCATTCTATTGGCTGTTGCTAATTAGCAACGAGCTTGGCTAAAACATTGAATATTTAAAAACTCATCTGATTGGTTAAATGATCAAGATACGATTCGTCATATTTGAGCCCTTTTCGCGGTAAACTTAAACATAGGATCGAGGCCATTTCAGGTACATGCTGTAATCATCGATATTTTCTTGAGCTCCTTGAACTATGTTAGTATACAAACAGTTTTAAAACTACAAATACAACTCTTTTAGTTTAAGTTTGCTTATGCGGACCTACTCTTATAGTAACAGCGAAGACTCGTTGCAGCTTGTTCCCCAAATTGCCTCGCTTCTATGTTTGACCGTATTGTGTTCTACAAGTTCTCGTAATAGATTCGTAATACGTCGTTAATTCGAGTTAATTAAATGACTTTCCTTTTTCCGTTTGTTAAGAATGACCGGTGGCGAAATACCGCCAAATTGCGAAATTATGATCGACGTAGCGAGAGAGAGAAATACACTTCTCGCTCCTTAATCTCGCTTCAGGGGGCGGGAAGAAGAGAGACCCTGGGAACGAGGTTGTCATCGTGCTACTGTAGTTCCAGTTCAATCGTGCAAATACGTATTAGCTCGTGGTTGTTGCCATGACGACAAGCTAACGTGCCCCCTTTATAGGAGAGTGATTGTTCTATGGCCACATTGGACAGTAACAATCCACTTGAAACTCTTCGGGTAATAATTATCCTAAGGGGAATTTCCGATTAGGACATTAGGATCTGCGCTCTTAGAACTGAGGGAACGAAGTACTGTAAGATTAACATCACGGATTGTAAAGAATAAAAGACAAATGTCAGAGATACACAAGGATAAATTTTTTTTACAGCCTTTATTGTTACTGTAGCGTTTTACATTTCAATCGGTTCCTGTACGAAACAACACCAGGGCCCGGTTGTTCAAAGGGTACATAACGTTATCCAGTGGATAAATCACTATCCAGTGGATAGTGTAGTTTGTTTTGTTAACACTTACCCACTGGATAGTGATTTATCCGGTGGATAGCGTTATCCACCCTTGGAACAACTGGGGCCTGGCCGCTACTATACTCACAATTACTTACATTTCTATTCATGGAAATTCACTTATCCTCAAAAACGCACAAAAACACACAGAAACGAGGTGGACTTACTAGCCTGGTTAGGAAAATCTTAAGCCCAGTTAAAACATCAAATAAAGTGCAAAGCGCGAAAGAAGCAACCGAAACCGAGCGTGACTTCCCTTGCCGCGTGCGTTTTCCCGCGCTTGGCACCAGTTGCAGGATTTCGAGTTCTGATTGGTTCATTATGCTCTTTCCGTTCTTGTGATTGGCCACACGTGGTGACGATAGTCAAATGAAAACCACTGTTCTATTGTTTTGGCGGCAAATTGCACAAGAAGATCCAGAACACAGATGGACGTTTGAACTAGGCCTGAAACAGGCTAAAATAATGTCTTACGCAAAATTCTTCAACGACCAATTTGACGTCATTACTTTTAAATAATACTACGCAGCCAGAAACCCATGGGTTTCTGACGCAGCACAATTAAATTAAATTAATTTAAGTGGCCTTGGACGACCTTACAAATAAAATGCACTACAAATATTATAGTCGTTGTAAATTGCTTGGCATGCAATAAATTCAAGGGCCAGTTTGTAAGTAATTATATTACTCAGATAAAACATGGTCCATCATTAGTCAATTAAATCAAACTTGACCACAATGGAATCCTTTTTGAGTAGTTATTCGATGACTTTCGAAAGTGATGCGTTTAACGAGCTCTGTGATTGGTTAAAGCACCCCTACAGCATGGTGAAACCAATCTCTAATCGTAATTGGCTTTTTGCAACTTCCTCTACTCCAACTGGTCACGTGCGGTTCTTTTAACCAATCAGGAGCAAAATCAAACTCGTGACTTGCCTTACGCCCGTTTTCCCGCGCTTGGCGCGGGTTGCATGTTTTTGCTTCGAGATCTGATTGGTTCGTTGCGTTGTTTACGATTGTTGTGATTGGTCAATTGTGATTACTATAGTTTTAGTTTCACGACAGTCACTACAAAACCGCTTTATTGTGTCGAATTCTTATTTGTCACAACATTACTTGCCACTAAGGCAAATAGTTAACGATGAGCAGTTAACTTTACGATAGCCATAAGAAAACTACTCAAAAAGGGGCTGACTGATAACTACTACAGCGATCAGCTGAGAACTCCCGAACGAGTTTCAAAATAATTCAAAGCAAGATACAGTCGAATCTCCCGTAAGTGGACACCTTTGGGGCCAGATCTATAAAGAGGGCCACTTAAAACAGGTGCCCGCTTATGAGAGGCTGTAAAGGTGGCCATTAATGGAGGTTCGACTGTACATATACCTCGGTAATGAGCCATAAAAACTAAAAAAAAAAAAAACGTAAAATGAAAGGTTTTAAACTGTTTTCTAAACGTTATAAGATCAAATCAACTAAATAAGTCAAACGATATCAGCTGTGATTCGCCTTCCTTAAGAAAACAGCTCGATGAAACGAGCACCAAGACTTCGCTTATAACGTTAATAGCGTAAACCCTTAAATTAAAAAACCCTTAAATTAAAAATGTTTCTGTTTTGCCGAAGTTAAAAACCGCCCCAGATATAAAAACTTGCAACTACAAGGAGCTCCGTCACATCACGTCATAAAAGGGAAAAAGTCTACTTTAGAGAAAAAGCACGCTTATATATTACGAATTTAATTTAAAAAAGCACTTAATGAATGCATTTGTGCTGGTTTGCTGTCGTTACACTTGCGAGCGATCGTGTGCGTTTATAAACAGGTGATGTACGTGGTCGGTGAGCGAGCCACTCAGGCGCGCGCGTACATTCGCAAATTGACAAAAGAGCATGGTTGTATTGTGCTGGTTTGCTGTCGTTACACATGCGAGCGATCGTGTGCGTTTATAAACAAGTTATGTACGTGGTCGGTGAGCGAGTCACTCTGGCGCGCGCGTACATTCGCAAATTAACAAGAGTATGCGAGTAATGAGTGAGTCTGCGTGGGTTCTTGCGTGAATGCGTGTGATTAAGTCTGCGTGCAAATAGGGGTCAAGAAAAGGTATCTTGCACTATCAAAGCTCAACAGATTCCCCTTATCCCTGGGAACTGGCAGACACGGATAATTTGCCAGCGTGTGTAAATTTAACCTTTAGTAACGATTTCTTCGGATCCAATTTAAGTCCAAGTTCACATCAAGTTTTCTCTCAGTGTAAAATAACTAGAACATCTGATTGGTTCGCGAGCCGTAAACTCTGATTGGTTACAGCTACACACGCGCAGACAAATGATCCTAAACTTCGGTTTTTTACTTATTCGAAATTTTCGTCCCCAGAGCCTTCATTCCTACTGTGACCGTAGGAACAAAGCCTCTGGAAACAGGAATTGTAACTCTCTGGTGTCAAGAATAAGAAGTAAAGATAGAGCACTTAAAAGTCCAAACAGACGTAAAAGAGATCGGAAAAATGGGATTGATTCAACTGAATTATTCTACTGTCCGCTACTCAACCTCTTGGTAAACTTATCTCTAAAGCTTCGTCGCTTCTTGACCTTGTTACCAGACTTCCTCCGCACAAGACCGACCGGCTCTCGTACCAGCTCCACAATCACGGGCCCGCCACTAGCGTCCAGGCTATCCTGGGAGTCATCTAAGAACACCTGGACATCCTGTGGTGAAAAGTTCCTGTCCTTTGCGCGCACGAACGTCACCACTTCCTCCTTGACTTCAGTCTCTGGCGGTGGGACTGGTGCAGACTGGTTAACTGAAATGACTTTGGTGGTGATGAACACTTCCTGTTTGCAAAAGAAACAGAAAGAAAAAGATGCTAATCTTTCTCCGAGTGTAACGTGCCTGCAGACTATTAAACGTATCGTAAGCGACATTCTCTCGTTACAGAAACGTCAACGTCTTCAGGGATAACGTTTATTTAACAAATAAAAGCCATAGCCATGTACATGAATTATACTGTCAGAAAATACGACGGGGATTTGAGAACACGAGAGAAAGTATATGACCGCTCACCATATGAGTCTCTCGATTTTTGTGGTGGCATAAAGCTGCATTTATTTGGAACGTTTTACCTAACGTTCGTTAACCACGAAATGCGGGCTTTGTAGTTTACCTGATCATCTTTATCCTCTTTCTCTGGCTGCAAGTCCTTAATGAGTACGGGCTCAGAATCGTCCAGTTCCCTCTCTCGCCTGTACTCGGTGGCCTTGACAGGTGAATTGAGCCACTTGAGGCGACTCCTGTGAAAGCAATGAAACATTCAGAACTCGAAGCAAAAATATGCAACCCGTGCCAAGCGCGGGAAAACGTGCGAAAGCCAACACTGGGATGTGCAACTGATTGGCTGAAAAATAGCTTGTTTGCTCTGATTGGTCAGAGGAAGTTGTACGAGTTTAATGAACCAATCATGCCATCCGTGAAAAGCGCGGGAAAAGTCACGTGAGCGGCAGAACCCCAAAGAAGTCAATAAGTGCTTTCAGTTAAACCAAATTAATAGTAAGGTCTGAAAGGAAAATTTCGGGAAAAAGGTATCCTCATATTCGGTTGGAAAAGTCGGACAGAAATTTGTCGTTTAAGAGTGAATGTTACCAACGGTCAGACATTTGGTGGCCACAGCCGAAAAATCAATTCTGCCTCATATTCTCATGTTAGGTAGACCTTAATATGAAAAATCACTGCATACTTTGTTTGACTGAATATCGATTTATTTTCGAGAAAATCGATAATAACCGAATTCTGTCAAAATGCCGCTTTTGGAGCTCAAAATTTAAGGCGAATCTCGAAGCTTCGCATAGCAAAATGAAACATTCTAGGACAATAAAAACTACCAAATCTTAAAGAACGATACCGAAATATATGTTGAAAGCAATTTGAGCAATTCTTGTCTTTCTATTTACAAAATATAATTAAATTTGTCCGACCTACTTTTAACTCGATTAAAAATAGGTCAAAACTAACCTATTATTTAAGTATGTGCTACACAAAATAATTTGAATCTGGCTGGATAAAATGCGCTGATTCAACGGATACCGAAGAGTCTCCTAAATTAGTTCAATGTGCACATACACGCAAAACTTTAATTGTTTCGCAGTTTTATACGTTCAATCTACAACTAATTTAACATAAAACCTCTAACCTTTATGTTGTTGTATCAAAGAAGAAGGCTATAGTCCTGTAGTTGTTGCTTCCTTCGCGATAATTGCAGCTCACTGAAAGATGACCAGCACGCCATGTTTGTTTAGTTAAGCCGTACTTCGGACGTGTTTGATGAGAAGATTCTCTGTTTCCATTTCCGTTCAACAGAGCAGGCTTCAAGTACTTTCCGCAAAAAAGTCTTTGTTTAACCATTGGTTCAACTTGTTCTTTCAATAAAGTTGTAATATCATTTTTATATTTTCGAATAATAGTAGCTTTAGTCCGGTTGCGCATAGTCAAAGACCAAGACCCCTTTATATATTGAGCTACTGTATTTACTTTTCCCCACTAAATGATATAGCCCTGGTCCAGTCACGGACAGGGAGAATAACGGGTCGTCAACATATTCACAAGTTCCCGGCTTAACGTCTACGGGACGTACGTTTAGGAGGGGGTTTAGGAAGGGGGTAAGGAGGCACCGGATTTGGACATTAGTGTAGGACAGTTTTGAGGAAAAAAACAAATGATGCATTTCTTTTTTGACTTGCACATGTGATTGCCGGCTTGCATGTAATTCACCGCTCGCATATACAAGAATGGCTTCTTGCTTGTTAATTATTTATTTCGCACTCAGAAACTTTATTGAACTAGTTTTTTTGCCAGTTTATGGACCTCTCTTGACCTCGACAAATTTCCCCAATATTCGGTTGATGTCTTTCTACTTCTTCATCGCCAGATTTGTTTGTGCTGTTACTTTTCACTACTGAGCGAGAAAAAAATCCAGCTATTTGCAAATAAGTTTTTGGGATGAGAGAAGATTGGATACGGGAGTGGATTGAGGCGCGCGGATTATGGGCTAATTTTCCCTCGTCCCCTTTCATGATTCCCCGCGCGCCTCAACCACTCTCGTATCCAATATGCGCTTATGCGATAAAGATTAAAAATAAAACAAGAAACTATAAATGAAATAAGGCTTTTATATTGTACACCCTACTCTCTTCTCTTCCAGCCATCCCTCATAAAAAATAACAAAGTTTTGCGTGTATGTGCACATTGAACTAATTAAAAAGACTTTTCGATATGCGTTGAATCAGCGCATTTTATCCAACTTTAAAATTTGATTACTTAATTTTCACAATGGAAAGCAGTCAATATTTCTTCTCTGCTTGTCTGATTGATTAGAACATGGAATGGAATGGAAACTTTATTGCAACTCCCTACAAGGGTTTTTCAGTTACATAATTACTTATAACCTACTTTATTAAGCCCCCCCCCCCCCCTCTCTTTCCCCTACTTATAACTACTTATAACTACACGAATAAGCACATAAAAAATTGGTAAAAACATGCTGCTCAGGAGACGCACAGAGCGGTTTCAAGTGAGTGTCGTAAAACCGGCGCCAAGTGCAGGAAAACGCGTGTGACCAAGTCGCCATTGGTTTTGGTCTTGCACCTGATCGGTTGAGTAGGTGGCGCGAGTTTTTTTAAACCAATCATAGAGCGTACCTGTAGGTGTTTCCTCGCCCGAGGGATGCGCTGCGGCGTACATTGGCGTCACGGTAGATTGTCATCTCTGTGCGAGCAGTGGATGTCTTGGCTGGCGTAGCCTCACGTGATTTCGGTTCCTTCTCTTCCGATTTAAAGACGTCGGGGTTACGGTAGTTGTAGCCCGTCTTGCAACCCTAAATTGGAACAAATTTGCAAGCATCAGTAAATGACATTACTTGGTTTGGGTAACCAACAAGAGGTTGATAATGTTTGAAGTGAACTTTCATTACAGACAACCTCTACATTAACCTCTACATGACAGTGGCCAACTCGAAAGCGAAAGCTACTTTGGTCACTGTGCACATATTCTGTAACAATTTTGATTTTATCTTCTTTTTCTTTATGTATTTTGATTGTACTGTATTTCTGTATTTTCTCTTTTTGACAAACAGTGTATAATAATAAAAAACTGAAAAACTGACATCAGTTGAGTAGCCTCTGAATGCAGACGGTTCATCGTCCAATGTCGCAAGTCATTTTTTTGCGATGTGCAAAATTGTCTTCAAATTGAAAGAAACCACTAAATAATAATTTACTAAGGTAGAAAAATACCAAAGAGGCGATAATAAACCAAAAAAGAACGAGGATGGCTGAGATTGGGGAAGATTGAGACGGATTACGACAGACGAACTTGAAAAATTTAGGTTAAGTGACGCGGTTGCCACCTGTAAGAAAGCAAAAATTCCCTCACTTGTCCCTGACTTTTCACTTACAAGAAAACAAGTTTCATTGACCATCGATAATAAGACAACACTAACAACAATCATCATCAAAACCTGCAGCAACCTTAAAATTAAAATTCCATGACTTTGACAAAAAATTTTGAATTTCCTTTCTCCTGACCTTTCAAAAACGTTTTTTTCCCTGACATTGTGGATGGTGTGCAGTTTGAATAACTCAGTACTGCAAAACTAAAGTGTAACTTTTTCCTTCAGTTGTAGAAACATTTAGTTACCCTGGAGTCTAGCATTCGCATCCAGGCTTCAAAGTGCAACTCAGCCACCTTCTGCTGGTTCTCATTAGCATCCATGCTTCCATAAAGAGCTTTGACCATCTGTTCCTTAGCATCATCATCAATCTTTATTAGCTCATCTATTCCAGCATTCATTGCAGAAAGCTATGGAAAAATAAATAAGGACATGCAAATGACATACAGTACTGAGAAGAATAGATACATGTTTTTTGTAAGGTTACATTTTGCCAATGAACAGATCCTGAAGCTAAGTGGGAGGGGACTCCCATATAAAAGTGACAGGGGTGATCATTCATACCTTTTAGGAGTTAAAACTTGTGGTTTGGTACCACTTTGGGTGTTTTTAAAATAACCACCGTTAGGGTTATTCTGATACCTTTTAGTGTATCAAACTGGAAAATAACATATGACAGGTATTGAAATGTTAAAATTGGTAATTATAGGGATGAAAATAAACTCGAACCACGCCCACAAAATGAGATTCTGGTACCTATTAGGGGTTCCTTTAAAAATTTCTGACAATCACCCCTGTCACCCTGTCACTTTTATATATATATTAACTTACATCAAGACTTGGTGTAATCATTGACTCTTATAATAAGAAGATGTGTAACAAAAAGCAGTACACATCAAATACGGTCAACTCTCTCTTAAATGGACACACTTGGGACCAGCTCTAGCTGTCCGCCTTAGAGAGGACTGTCCAGTTAATTATAACTTGATACTATAAAAACCCGTGACAATTTGGCTGGGACCAGCCATTCATGTCCGCCTTAAGGAGGTGCCCGCCTTACAGTGGTGTCCGCTTAGAGAGAGTTGACTGTAGATCTTTTGCATTAATTACACTGCTCATCCTAGCAACTAGCTACATGTAGCAGCTTTGCCCATACCTGTTGGTCACAAGCAGTGACAAGTAGGTAGGCAAGGTAGGTAGTCTCTTCTATCGTCTCTCCGACACAAATGGCACCAAAGTTCCTTAATATTAAAACCTGAAATAAAAACAAGGTATAATATAACAAGGTTATTCAGCAAAATGTTGTCTAATACACATGTAACTGGGTACTATTACGAGTCAGTTTTACCTTTTCTCGCCTAAAGGATCAAAAAATAAAAACTGATTCGTAACAATACCCAGCCTTATTATTCCACTATTACGTCATTTCACCATATAAGGTCAAGAGAACACGCAAAATATGAGACCGTATTGACCAGTTGAACAGAGTGAATATGGAAAATAGCATAATAGCAGGGAAATTTTGCAGTAGAATTATAATAAATCCCTTATTCAATGGTTTAACATATAATACGAGCGGACATTTTGCTCATTGCTCGCATTTTTCCTACTACACAACTCGCAAAATATCCACGCGTATTATATGTGTCAGGTGTGTATCCGTACTAAAAAATGCTATGATGTCATATAATAATGTAACAACAACAATGTTCCTAAAGAGCACTTTCATTTTCTTTTGGAACTTTGGCCATATTCTGGAACAAAAAGCCATCAGGATGCATTTTCTGTAATATGAGAGAATTTAGTGGTACATCTAGTTATAATTCCATGTTTCTCCTTGTTGATGTTTTTCTTTACTCTCATTACTTGTTTGCTTATCAATGTAATCATTTGATATCGAAAGGAGAAATTAAACAAGATTCGTACCCTGCTTGATGGTCCAAAGCTGTTGATTAAGGAATCTCTGACTTCTTCATCCAACTTCAATCCAGGAAAAGCGTGATAGGAAACTTCTCCAACCTAACCAGAATAACACCACAAAAATGAAATATGAAATTTCCAAATACAGTGGAACAATTTTCTCTAATACAGACTCCAAAGTGACATGAAAAAGTGTCCGTATTATCCGGGTGCCCGTATTAAGCGGACTGATATAAGAGAAAATATGTGTCGTCGGGACAAACAAAACTGTCCGTAATAAGTGGGTGTCCGTATTAATGAGTGTCTGTAAAGCGGGGTTCCACTGTAATAGTCTCTTCCCAAAGATTGTTGTGCATTAATTTTTCAAATTAAGACTGCAAGTACCAGCTTATTATCACAACTTATAGATTGAACTACAGTAAATGCCATTACTAATAAAAGAAAACTGTTCTTCATATTCAATACTTACAGCTATTCCTTCTTGAGAGATCGGCACAAGTCCTGCTTTTATGGCAGAAACCTAAAACAAAAATACACCAAATTTTCACACATGGGAAGCACTATGTTGCATTATTAGTACCTAGTGACAACTTGTAGGAAATGTTTGGGAAAACAAAAAATAATGCTTGTGTGAAAATGTCTCTGTGACTGGCTTATCTAAGTTATCAAAACTCTATGAAGAAAATACATGTCTGACAACAGAAAGTAAAAAAATACAATCATATGTCATGTGCTTTTATTCATGACTCTTAGTTTTTTAATTTTAATTTTTTTATAAACAGAGTACGTAGACAGTTATAGATATGCAGTAATAACTGTAATTCCTTTCCCTGTGCACAGAACCATGATCCCAACTACATTTCTAGTACAAATCATAACCAACCAAAACTTGATTTCATAAAAAAATGTGGAAATTTGCATACCAGATTTAGGCCAAGATTAGAATTTGAGGATTTTGGATATAAAAATATAAATTAAAATAAATTTTCTTCAAACTGCATTACAGTCGCAATTGTCACCAAACAGTCTAATATGCATGTTGTTATTTAATGCCACCCAAAAAATAGCATGACTTTTATGTGCACGCCTTGCATGCCTATGTTTAAGTTCACAGTTCACAAAAGAAGATTGGCAAGAATTCACAAAACTAGCATGACCAAGCCCTTTAAATATTTTAAAAGTTATGACAGGCACTAATACTTACAGCTTTCACAGAGTCAGCTGACAAGAACAAGACACACTTTGCATCTTTCCTTGTCGAGTGTATGGTAGCAAGCAACTCAAATGCCGTCTGGGACACCCCCAGGTTTGTGTTTCCTGCTTCAACAACAGTTCCCTTGTGGTCAACTTTCAAAACTGAAGATGCCGTCACCTCACTGAATAGTAAACCAGTAGGAGCAACAAAATACTGATTCTCTTCATTGTCGTTCTCAGAAGTACAGATCTGCAAGGAAAATATTTAAAATATATTTTTTACTTATAGGCACTCCCAGGTACAATAATTTAAAGTTAATTAATTAAAGTGCCCATACGATCAAATTGTTGATATTCATTTTTTTACATTTTCGTGTACAATATGACTTTCTTATATATCTTGCCAAATTTCAATCCATTACGAACATTAGAAGTGGACTTTTATTTCCGAGAATTTACGGCCGTCATTACTTGACCTTGTTCCAAGGCTTGGTTGCGAATTAGAGAAAATGATGTCAGATACTCAAAAATACCTCACAGGTTGAAATTATAATAACAAGTTACAATAAATAAGTATAGAAAATTGCACGAAGAAAAAGTCCAAAGTTTTTGTTGCATGCAATATATTTTCTATACTACCTTGGATGTTTTTGTATCATCATGGAATGGAATTTAGGTTTTAGGGGACAAGTAAGTAAGAGGATTATAATATTACAGTTTCTGGAAGCTTTCTCTCAGAATTTCATAATCTCACTCTCAGATGTCACAAAGACCTTTGACTGCAAAATGTTGTTTTCATTGGCAGCTGCAGTCACTGCCAAAACAATAGTTTGCAGTTTACTATTACAGTAAGATCAATATCTGTTGGACATACCTGCAGGTATGTCAGCAAACAAACCTTATAATAACAAGGGCTTTAGCAAAATAAATGTGCAACCAATTCAAACTAAAGTTAATGCTTCCTCAAGCTTACAGTACATATAGGTCTGTGTACAGTTATTTCAGAAAAAATAGTAAAAATGAAATGGTTTCAAACATCTGTGGTGACATTTTTAGACAGTATTATTTTAGCTTGCACGTCCTGTCTAACGGAGAAGATTCTAGAATTCCTGCCAAACATTTCCTTGATTAAAATTACTACCAGACCACTGAATTATTGAGTTTGAGTTTGTTTTGCCCCATTGCTTGTTGATAACTTAGTACATGTACATGATCAGACAACTGTAATATCATCACAACAATAAAAAAACCTCATTGTATTTTCTTAAAAAACAGTTATTAAGATTAAACAGGTAAGATAGCGCGTACATGGCTTATTGAATGGCACAAAAAAATAAGAGACAACATCAGTCTGTGAATTCAAAGAATTAAAATAACTACCTTTTTTGAATAATTTAACAAATTATTGTCTTGATCTTGATCTTCCTGTATTTGTTGTATTGAAATAATAGACCTGATGCATATTTATGTCAGACTAGCTAATTTCACGCCCAAGTGTCGCTTTCGACGTACAAACTTGTAAATTTTATAACATGAACGGTTAAAGCATCGAAGATGAAAATAATATCCATGTGTGTAAAAAGTATGCAGTCATGCGAGAAGAGGTTGAGAAGAATTTCGTGTAAACAAGGCTCAGGGGTGAATTTTGAGCAACAGACATAATAATGCATAAGGCTTAAAATAAATTTAATTAAATTTGAGTTTATTTATTAATCACAAACACATACATTGAAAAGGAGGGTGACCAAATTATCTTTTATTCAAATCTCACTGAAACTAAAAAATCTTATAAAATGATAAACACTACCAAACATTTCATGTTCACCGAGCATTGTAGAAATTGTAGCACATGTTATTATTTCCGCAAATTTAAATAAATTCAAGCTTCTGCAAAAAGTGCTTTATAACTGGTTAAAATAAAATAATTATTTTAACAGTTATAAAGCACTTTTTGCAGCAGCTTGAAATTTAAATTTATGGAAATAACAACATGTGCTACAATTTCTACAATGCTTGGTGAATGTGAAATTATTATTATTATTGCAATTATTGTAAAGGGAATTCAAAGGGGGCTTTGTAAATGAGTTGTTATAAATCTTAAATTTGTCACTTAAATAACACCAGCCCAAAATCCTTGTACAACCATCCGCATGATTATTTGTAAATTTTTTAAAGATACGTGTCCAAATTAACAAGTAATTTGGACAGTTTCATGCACGATATATTATCAGCACATAATAGCCAAAGGCTACGTACATGTTCTTGACCGAATTGGAAAAAAATTGGAACTAAAAATACTCCTCAGTCTGCCAAACTGAACTCAGCCTTAATTGCCTCATTCAATTTTGGCAGGCCTCTGAATTTTTTCATCCAATAATTATTATTTCCAAAAATATGGGGGAAAAATGAGCTCTATTTTAAGAATGGTAATGAGCAAGCTGGCATATCCATACACAGAAAGCCAACACCTAAAGGTTATTTTCATTGTAATATTGTCGTGATCTGCATATGAACCAATGAGAGCAGAATAACCTTAAAATAAACCAGTGATAAATATTAACATGTCAGAAATGATCAACAGGGTGTTGAGCAAATAATTCCTGAAATATAATCCCACTTTATTCGCCACCTACAAAACACGCAAACCATATCTGCACGAGACCCGCGATCAGAGGAAATTAGAAAGTTAATTTTACGGGAGTGAGCACTAGTCAGAAAGTAATGTTACAAATAGAATTTATAACGAACTGTAAAAGCAGTTTGCGATTGCATACAGTGTAATTCGAAAGAACACGACACTGAGTAAAACACTAACTTATTGTACACGTACCACCCACGTACGTACCGTGCAAGCAGCGCGATCGGAAACTCCTTTTCCCCATCCAAACATCTGCATCAGCCGATAAACCGAAGCCAGCTTGCACCGTAATTGCCTTTCAAACTTAGAGTAGTGCAGTGTATCGGCTCCTCTGATGTCTGCTATAACAGAGGCGGACATACTCGGGAACGCACCGCCGTACAAAGATCCTGAAGGGATCAAGAAGTCTTGATACGTGCGGAAAGCGTCCGGATTGATCGGTTTTTCACTATGCTCCGAAACCATGTCTTCCAACTCTCCTCGCAAGATGTCATCAGCGAGGGCCAAAGAAACTCTCTGCCGCATCTTGAGGCCTCGAACATCGCGGACTACTTCATCGGGAGATCGAACCGGTGGGGCGCTCCACCGCTTCGAAGCTTCCACTTGAGATCGTGTAGTTCGCGGCGTTACAGTAGCTGACATGCTGCAAATAAAGTTAAACAAATCAGTTTGGAGTGCAAATTGATCGGAAGCTAGAGCTGTACTTTCTTTGTATTGGAACTACGATCGCAGGTAATTCCGATCGCGCGATCTGTTGACGTCAATTAAGCTTAAATTTATCCGAGAGCGCAAAATCTCCTCAGGACTATACGATTAAAAACTCCACCTTGCTCGCTAAATTACCTCGAGGTAACGGAAAAAAAGACACGCAAATCCTATTTTGTTTAAACAGCCAGGCTGAAGAGATAAAGACCCTAATGAGTTAAAATGCAGCGAGTTGATATTGTAAACGAAAATAACAACGGCGAAGCATGTACACCGAAGAATATATATTTTATGGGAAAAGAAATTAAATAATTCACAACCAACCTGTTGGGTTCACTCCGACAACAAAGAGTTCTTTAACATGTGACTTGGTAAACACGCCTGCTTTATGGGCTGCTTTATGGCAAATGTCCGTTGTTTCTATTCACTGGTCCTTGGAATATTCAATCGCACTTCATTAATATTCCGACGCGCGCCCACGTTCTGAATATAAATAAGGTGATTTAAATGCACCATCCATGCAAATTAAACTGTAGGTCAGTGACGTATGACCTCGGTTGAATTCTGAGTGTCTTCTCTCACTTTGACAGCTTTCTTGATTGAGCTTTCTTGGTGGAAATAATCTGCAGGAAATAAATATTGCAGCATATATTTTTTTTAGCAGCGTGAGTTCGTCCGCCATTTTGATTTTGTAACTGAGCACGCGCAAAACAATTTCGTTCTTAGTCCTCCTCGATCTCTGATTTGTGCACTGATTTGTGCTTTTTATTTCAAGAGTAAAATAATATTTCCTCTATCAAAAAATCTTACAGAACACCTTGCCCGGTTTCCCTAGCTATGTACAGTAAATAGTCAAATCTTGCTTCGGGCCGCATCTTTTCCGTGACCTGGAGAAAGAACATTTATTTTTACATGACGTCATTTATTCGTCAATGGTGAATCTGCTGACATATCGCTGGCGATGGTGAACATCGCTGGTCATTCTCTCAGAGAGGATTTCTTTCGGAAAAACAATTGGTTTCTTTACATTCCATTATTTTCTGGACTCTTCCCCGTTGATTTGTAATCATCATATACATTAGCTATTCCTAGAAGAAAATGGCTCAGAATTTAGGAATTTATATGGACCTTTTTAACCATAACAGGTAGGATCTCTATGAAGAAAATTAAGCTTAAGCTTATATTGCGAAAGTAAAGCGATACAAAGCCGACAGAAATATAAGCTTAAGTTAAGATTTTCATTTATAGACAGTTACATGTAACTATGTAGTCATGTGTAAAAAGGTTTGCTTTCTATTCTGATTCAGGATGTTATTACCTCTTGTTTTGTCAAGAAATGGAAAGTTTAATAATAATTTATTTCATTCCCCCTCCTATGTTTGATCATGGGACAATTATTGCCCTATGAACAAACATAAGGGGACATTATTATACGACATAAAATTTTAGAGTGCGAATACGCACCAAAACGAGTGCAAATATGAGTCCGTATTACACTCGTCTAGTCGTCTTAGCCCCCCTGAATGTGCGCTATGGAAAACTCTGTTGAAAGCCTATATTTTAGGAAAGAATTATTACCCAGCCATATTACACAACTTTCCACTAAATAACCTCTGTATATTTACCCCCTTCATTACAATTTGAGAGGATTCCCCTTAAAGTAAGTCCTGGCCAGATGGAGTCACGAGTATGACTTTATATACATTGGAACCCCAATATAACCAAGGGACTGGGAAAATGTGTTCCATATATCCGGGGTTCGTTTTATCAGGGTTCTCTCACTGTAACTTTAATTGGCCGGGCTGAAGAATATAATTTGTTATATAGTGGAGACTTTGTTATAAAGGGGTTCGTTATGTATCTTGGTTCAAGCTTTTAGCCAGAAGGGCGTCCAGGTGTCCTGTGGATGCCCAATTCTGGGAGAAAATGATGCAAAATGCACCAAAGTTTTAACAAATTTATGGGGGGGCATGCCACCATGATGCCCACTTTTCATACATGTATTCTGGCTAAAAGCCTGTCTTGGTTGCACTGATCAAAAATATCATTCAGGTGAACTTGCTTATTGTATGTTGTTTCTATTATCGTAATAAAGACTATTATTATTATTATTATTATTATTATTGTGTGATTCCAGAACATATCCATTACCCCCACCTCCCCTCCCCATGGAAGCTTTTTTGGTTTAATTTTCCTTTCCCTGGAGGTCCTTTATGCTCATAGCCAGCGGGTAGTAAAGAAAGTTTGTTTATAATTTTCCAGGCTGCCAGATGGTGGAGCACTGTTGCTTCTCTTGCTATACATCCCATGTGGTCTCTTTCTTATGATATTTAGAATCTTCTTTGGACTTCAACTCATTCTAATATTGACAATTTTACCTAAAAAGTCATTTGTAAGAAGGTAAGACTTGCCTGTTCACTTATAATTTAATTACTATCAAAATAATTAAATTGATATTCTTGAACAAATTAAATTAACATTAAATTAGCAGCAGGTTTGCAGCCAATATTGATTGTGGGGATCAGGCAATAATTGTATGTTTCATGATTCTCATTAATTATCAATTTCCACCTGCAGCACTTGGGTTTCTACTAGAAATTTCTCGTTCTACAAATACTCAAGGTCGCACTTCTTAACGCATCGTTACTGCTAGTTGTAACATATATGGCTTGCCTAATTGTGCAATTTTCGTATGTGTTGGTGACATATCAGGCAAGTTTGGTTGGTCCATAATTTGTATGGTTCATAATACCCCTGGCATGACCAAACAAGACTGATATGTCACTGAATCATACTGAAATTGCATTTTATTTGTTTTCATTTTATAGGTGCTCAAACTCTCTTGCACTTTTCAAAATGTTCGACAAGCTTAAGTGCCCTTATATGTGTTTTCTTGTCATGTTGTAGGATTCTTTTTAGAGTGTCCTGTGCTATACTAGGCATTGCTGTCACCCAAGAGGGATGTGAAAATTATAATAAAGGCCTGCATAAGGTATCAATCACAATATTCACAATAATATTGATTAGAGCACTGATTCTTTCCATTCAGGCATGCATATATACTTGCTGAGAGGGATTGGTAAGCTCACATGGTGGTCTGAAAAGGCGTGTGTGACTGTGAACTCGTTACTTTAATTTCTGCTTGTCAACTAAAGAAAAAAATTACCAAGCTATATAATTTTATAGACACTTTAACCCCTAATTATTAAAAGTACTGTGCAGTACAGTACTACTCAGTCATTCATTCATCCCAAGGATAAGAAAATGAAGTTAAATTCATTCTTGAATCAAGAGTTTCAGGATTCTAAATGAAACTTGATCCAAAATTTGAATTTTGATTGCAGTGGATTATTTATGCATGTCTGGCTTGTTGCACCAGGCATGTGAGAATGTCACAGGTTTCCCTAATTTGTATATTGGCTTGTGAGTAAAAACACTAAGTAAACAATTTTTCCTCATTTCTCTTTGCCGCTCTCTAGATCTCAATGACCAAAACAACTTTCCTCTGTTTTGGTATTGTGCAGTGTTTGAGAATGCTAGGAGAAAAGTTCTCAAGTTATGTTTGATAGTCAATGTTTTATCTTTTTTTTGCCTAATAGTACAATGTAGTTTAAATACATTTTGTAATGTCTAATTTCAGGTTGTCATCAGCAATCACGTAACATCCTGGATAATGTTGCCATTGAAACTGTTCTTCCAAGTCTTATGGTTAGCCTTATCATAAATAATATTATAATAATATTACATATTATTTTATTTATGTTTAGTAACTAATTACCAATAATAAAGGCCAGATGCTAACTATATTGTACAATGTAATTTGAAAGTGTAAACAAAGAAAAGAAAAGAAAAAAATAAGTCATGTCACTTTGTAGAAAGAGACCTTATACAACAATATAGGCACTGCAATGAGTCCTTCATTTAAAATAATAATATTTAAAAAATAGTTATATTGTTTCCTGTAATAGGCTTTACTCATGAATGTATGTCGGTTGCTCAAAATTCATTTTATTTTATTTTATTTATAACTTTATTTTTACACAGTTAAAAATTCATTAGGATACTAACAATACTTACTACCCACCCCAAGTCTCGTTTTTAACTTCTGCACATGCAAGACAGCATACTGTTTGTACACATGCTGCTGACAGCATATTCTTTCATCATTGCTTTAACAGTGAACACTCTTTTATTTTCCAGCCATACAGCAGATGTGATTGTCCATGGCTCATTAAGTGGCTCCTGGGTTATGAAGAATTTATTGCTGACAAAGATAGAGAAAATACAGACAACAAGATCAAAGAATACTTACAGGGTACAACAATTATGCACTTCAGAAATTTAATAAACTATATGCAAATTATTATAATATGTGTCAAATAAAAATAAATTATTCTTGATTAACAAAAATTTTATCAAGGTGGAAATTGAACAACACAAGGTGATGTCTCATGTTCAAAATTATTTCTCAACATAGATCTGTTTGTCAGGATAATTTCAATATGCCCCCAACTTCCAATATTTTTCTGTTAAGATTTTGTAAGTTTGGTATTTTGAGACAAATAGTCCATTGAGGTTTCTTGCCTGTTGTTTCATGACGTGCTGCTGAATATGCATTAGGTAGCAGTTTTGTTGAGCAGGGTTGTCACTAGAAGCCGGTAGCCGGCGGATTTCCGCCGGCTGTCAGGCCGCATTGCGCCGGCTACTGTCGAAATAATTTAATCATAATTATTGATTTCATATTTTCCCTTACCGAATCACAAAGCATCCTATATACAGGCCTTTTAATCTGGCGACACTGTTTCTTATTAAAGTATGAAAATAAAAGCCATCTTCATCGTAAAATTTCGTGAAGTAAACATGATGTGATGTATTGTTCACTTTTCGCGGTAAATTGCGTGACGCACGTGCTAGATCTCGGCGTGTTGAATTTTTCGGCGAAGCAAGATGGAAGGTGGAAGAAAGCGATCAGGCTCTCTACATGATAAACTCGTCAACAGCTGTTCGAAAGTGAGGATCTAGAAGAAGTCAAACACTTTATTTTCCTTTTTTGTCGTAATATTTTTGTGCTATTCTATTCAATCGAAGAAGACGCAAACGCTTCCGAAAATAAACTTCATCCGAAAATATTTTAATTTGTACACAACATGTGGTCAGAAGTAAAGAAGTCTAGCGGCTGTTTTAGTTTGTTTTGTTTATCGAATCATCAATGAAACTTGTTTTGATTTACTTTATGTAAGCATATGAAACTTTTATCTTTCTTTTTATATTCCTTCTCTTGAAAGAAAAACGCAAGATTTCGCAAGATCGAAACTCGTGTTTACACATCGTTAATTGGACGACAAAATGTCTGGTAATTCGAGATGTTTTATCTCCGTTTACTAAAAGATTTGCGAAAGATACCGTAAAGCGGTGAAGCAAACGTGTTCTGGTTAAAGCATATGAAAGTTTTACAACATTTACAGTTTAAAAAGCCATGCCAAACTTTACTGTTGAAACGTGAATGCGAAATGTGCCGTGAATTTTTAATACGTCACGCGCGAATAAATTTGACTACAAACCGGAACCTGCATTTGCATAAAAATTTTCAAACAACAAAGATCAACCATTTTTTTGACTGAATTTTACCTCAATATAGATATGAACATTTCCATTGAGAATGTGCCCCAGATTGCAGGAAATCACATCTGAGCAAACTGTACAATTTCAAAATTTTCCGGGGGGGGCATGCCCCCGGACCCCCCCTAGGAGGTTCGGCGCTTCGCGCCTCGTAAACCACGCTTCGCATGGAAGTAATTTAGCCGGATACTTTCTATCAAACAGCCAGTTACTCTAAATTCTAGTGACAACCCTGGTTGAGTCACAGAAAAATCAAATCGTTTTCCAACTTGTTTTCAAAAGGAACTTTACACTGTTTGCGTGGATCTCTCATGGACATCTTTTGACAACCTTCTACTTGGTTCCATTTGACCAATATATTATTATTAATGTCTCAGAAGTGTGGGGTGGTTAGTGTTAGATTTCCTACTGCTGGGTTTTTTCCCTCATCATATCCAACCCCCCAACACTTCTGAGATTTGGATTGGTCAAATCAAAGGGAACCCATCAATCAGTTGTCAAAAATATGTCAAATATTAATAAAGACTTTGTTGAGTAGTAACAGCATGGCGTGTATTGTGGTTGTTATTAATTTGACCTTGCTTATTTGATTTTGTTTTCTGATGATTGCTTAGGGTCTGACCTTCCTCTTCTGGCATTTCCAGAAGAACAAATCACCAATGGAAAGAGAGGCCTTCTGAAGTTTAAGTATGCACCGCAATGTCATTCATATATTTAGTGTGTGAACGGCAATGTCAGTGAATAGTTTGAAATTTAGTTTGGAATGAAAATTTATGGACGAAAATGGAAGTTTTTTTAATTGTTGGAAAACATTGGATACAAACTAAATAATTATGTGATTGCACCAGTTCTTTGAATTAATGACATTTTTGTTCTTCATGTTGTAGCCCATGGTGTTTTCAGTTTAGCAGCACTGTATTACCTGTAAGTTATCAGAGTTTTGTTTGAAACATATGCTTGAAAATGATGTGGTCATGATTATAGATACTGATTAATAGGGATCATTAATTTAAGGAAAATTCTTTTTGTTGACAAGCACACATTCTTCGAAAAACTACATTGAATGAAGAAATGCTAGCAATTTTGTATCTAGAGAGAATTATTGTGTGACTAAGTATTAAAGGTCAAATGCAACGAAATTTGGCATTTTTTTCTTTTGTCGCGAAAACTGTTCTTTATACTAGCATCAATCATACTCAACCCTCAAAACCTGGTTTGGGGCGATTTATGGCGCTTATAAGGCACGAAATTCGATAATTTCCGAGAATTTCCGACGGCTTAACGAAAACGAACCAGGAATGACCGCGCTTGGAATGGAAACGAATTTTGCTGTTTTTGTGATGTCATATGTGGTGAGCTTGTTTTCACGCGCGTGTTTTCAGCAACGTGTGAAGGTCGATGCGAAGAAGCTTTTACTGAATTTCTCACATTATATTGCTCTCTTATCATTGACACGTGAATGGAGAACTACGCAGTGGAATTAAAGAACTTGCATTTCTTCAAAAAGGCGAGTGCTCATTTGATTTTAACCGACAGAATTTGAGTTTGTTGTTGTTTTGGAAATCCTGAGTTTCACCGCCCGCGCTAGCTAGCTTACGGTTTTTAAATTACAATCTCCGTGTTTAGACTCAATTCCTTAGTTTTAATCATTTGCTTTTCGTTTCTCCTTTTTACTAAACAAACCTTCCGTTAAGTTTCATTCAAGAAAGAACCTAGTGATACCGGTAGTCCCGGCAGAAAATAATTCTCGGCAAGTATAAATTTATAGTTGCGCCGTACGTTGAAATTGAATGCAAGCTTGAATTGAGTTTGGCGAGGCTTCGCATAAAATGAAAATTGTAAATTGCCACCCGACCGAATGCAAAAATTAAATTAACATGGGAAATGAAATTGTAGAAAACTGAGGAAACAGTTTTACTCGAAAAATGCTTTCAAGAGTATTGAAGAATGAAGATTGTCCTAAAATTTGCCGGTTGCGACTTTGAATGGTTTTTGTGTTCATTTGAAATAGCTTCTCATTTCAGCTGCTTTTAGTGGTGAAATTCTGTTCGAGGCTCCATCATCTGTTCTTCGCAGCTACGTACCTTTCTGTAATTACATATTTCGGTATAAGAAATTAATCGTCCGAGTTTCTTGTTATTTGGATTCATTAACTTAAGTTTTATTTCTTCGGTAGTGTTTTATAGCAACCTTGCGTTAATAAAAACAGATTTTCAAGATTTCTAGCATCACAGAACCATGCAAGTAGGAAACAAATAAAAACGTTATTTGCCGGCCTTTTTATTGTAGGCTCAGATTAGAAAAGTAGTTTGTGGATCTGTCAAATCAAACCTGATACAAGAAAGTTTGCGACTTTATACCTTTAGCTTTCTGCGTTTCGCAAAGGCTGAACGTCGTGAACGACCGCATTCCGTGTTCGTCGTGCTTTTTGAAGTACATTCTTGGTCAATACTTCGCTTTATTCCATAGTTGAAAATGGTCGGTAAAGCATCAGCTTTCAGTCGAAAAGTCTTCGTGGCTTGCACTGAGATCCCAGGTGTGCCCTTAACTCAAGATTCTGCTCGAAGCTTTCAGGGGAGAAATGCACGGAGCAAAGACGAGATGCTGCAGTTGGCGTGAAATCTTTCCTTTTCATTAATCTCACCCATTCCTTGCATCTCTTCTCGTCTTTAGGGAATGTAAAAAAGCTTACGCCTGATTTTGAACAGTTACTACAGTTAAAAGCAGCACAAAACACCATACTTGTTGATGTTTTGAAACTGCAGAATTTTGTAATTCTCGCTCTTCTCGCGGACTCGCGCGTGTATGTGACATCATATGTGGTGAGCTTCCCATTTCCGACAATTTTCCGAAGTTTGCCTGGAAGCGAAAAAAAAAAGGCGGTTTTCAAAGTTGAATATCTCGACGACGTTTTGTCCAAATCGTTTCAAACTTAAGAATATGATTATTCATAATATTCCCTATTATTTCGACTTAAAACTAATCTTACTAAAATTTTGTTGCATTTGACCTTTAAATAAATTTTGTGTAAACCTTTGACTTAAAATTTGTAATGAGTGATTCAAACTAAGTTTACTTTTTATAATGACTCTTGCTATTAACTTTTTTCTATTTTTTACCCCAAAATTTGAGCTTCTAAATTCTGGATGCAGCTTATCTGTGAATGTGGCTTATAATATCTTTCAGTGTCTACAGTAGCTTAGCCTGCATGCAGACATCTCCTATTTCCTTGCTTCTTATAGGAGACATATTCAGTATTCTGCACGCAGGCTAACAGTAGCTTAATTCCATAATAAAGTTATCATTGACATTAAGAAGTGAGCAAACTGTTTTTAGTTCTTTTTTTCTGAGTAGCAGCCCGGGGGGGGGGGGGGGGGGGGTACTTGACCCATGTTTGGGTATAGGGGTGCCGCTGAGGGTTTGAAACCCTGACCCTGTTTAGGGCAAAAAAAACCTAAAATACCCACCCTGTGTAGGGCAACACCCTCTATTTTAGGACCCTGTTTAGGGCAAACGACAAAATACACACTCTGTTTAGGACAGGTTTATTTTAGACACCCTGTTAAGGGCAGACTCGCATGAAATTATATACCCTGTTCAGGGCAGAGAGGCCAAAAACCATACCCTGTTCAGGGCAGAGAGGCCAAAAACCATACCCTGTCCAGCGGCACGTCCCCGTATAGGCCATATAAGGGAGTACCCCCCCCCCGGGAGTAGCAGATTTCATGATTAGTTTGTGATCTTAATGGTAATCATTGATCGTACTTGTAGGTGTTGATCTCAGTGAGACGTCCTCTTATTGTCCAGATACCTCCTGTGAGTTGCTCATTGACAATTATTCTCAGTACTTAGTTGTTTTTTAAGTTAATGAAAATATCATCCATCTTTAATAAATCAGCAAAATTTTCCCATGGTCTACACATACCCAGTTATAAAACGTAATTATTATTTATAGTCAGTAATGATTTCATAAAATGTTCAAAACTCAATCAAAGCAAATTAAATGGTTTCACTTCGAGGTTTTAGACATTTCTATGCTATATAAAATTAATGTAGACCAGGGGAAAATGTGGTTGATTAATTTCAATTGTCTTTTGCAATAACACTGAAAATCTACCAGTGAGTTACATGAATGTCATTTTCCTTGTCTATACTCTCATTAGCCATACATGTAACTCTCGACCAATGAGCACACAATAATTCTGCCAGTTGTTGTAAAACGTTTTTTAATGCCAAGGCCCAATGTTTGTTCCAAAGGTAATTGCTTGATAGAGGTTTAGAGGATTTGTCTGCCTTCTTATTTTCCTTGTTATCAACACTTACTACATGCAGAGGGAGAGAACCTTATATTTAGCTAGTATTATGTCAAGCAGATAGTTTACATAAATTAAGCTTGCTACTGTCAACATAGCTCCAGACCTCTCTCCCATTATCCAATGGAAATGATACCTTGAGAAACATCAGACTGAACTACAAAATACACCCAGGCCTATAAACAGTTGCCAAATTTTAATCAAAAACTTGGTCAAGTGACAAATAGTAATCATAATAGTCGGGGAAACAAGTACCAGTTGATGACAAAATCCCGCCTCCAAGACTGGACTGAGCCAGCAGTGTTCGTCCCCGAAGTTGCTAAGCAACATGACTTATTTGCTGGTGCGATTGTTTTCGGATGTACTAGTGAGTGCTCTCCCACTTTTTTGATTGGATAATAACAGTCAAGTGCTTCAACGAAGATTTGCTAAACTTGGCACTTGTTCCCCCAGCGGATAATGCCATGCACCACTATAAGAAGTACAATGTAGTTTAATTGAGAAAATGTTTCTTCTTATCTGCAATAATTATTGATTACCATGTTTTCTCTACTGCTAGCATGTTTTAGAGAGCGGTTGGTGGCAAGATTTGTTCTGGTCCATGTTTGTTCCATATACACTTTATCACATCAGGTTAGTACATGTATTCTGTGGAAATAATTTATGAAAGTGCTGGTGGAAATTGAGTGATATATAGAATTTTAAAAATTAAATATTTCTGTTATGATCTTTAAAGACACCAAATAAAATATTATTACTACAACAACAACAACAACAACAACAACAACAACTTTATTAATGTGTCATAATCTTCTAGCGTGCCTAATAAGGCCCACTAATCGGGACACCTAAGAACCTAAGAATATCACAAAATACCATAAAAATTACAAATCCTATTACAAAATTACTAATATTTTATATGAAAAAAAAAGATTCATTTGATAAAAGATTCAATAATTATTAATTTGATTCCACTTGTCTTTGTTAGATATGAGATGATCATATAGCTAACCCAGTGCTGCACAGCTTGTTGGCTATCTATCATCTCATGTATCACATCCATTGCATGCTTATGGGATGATTATTGTCAATCATTATTATTGTTACTACTCTCCCTGGACGGGATGCTAGTCCATTTCTGGTTACCCTCAGCATTTTGTTAGCTTGAGGTTAGCCAGGCAATTCACTGGCACCCTTTTGTACACTTGGGTAGAAAGAGGTGAGCTCAGAGTGAAGTGTCTTTCCTGAGTATTCAACACAAGGACAGTGGTTTTGCTTGAAACCCGGTTTTAAACTCATTTCCAGCCATTGGGAAATATGCCTTGGTGGATCCACAAACTATTTGAGCAAAGCATGGAGGTATCCATTGCAACCCTGAGATCAACCACCAGGCACCATCATACTGATCAAATCAGTGGAAAAACATACCAAGTTGACCCAAATACGTACCACAATCTGAAAGGGAAGGGGAGTTAGGGATGAGGGAAGCGTACAGAGCCATCAACAAGAACGTAGCAAGTAAGAACTGCCCATCCCTACACAGCTGGAACAAAACACATGAGCCTGTCTCCAAAACCAAGCAACCCCACTGTGCATGTTTGCTGCAGAGAGCTGTCGACCAGCATTAGCTTGAGTGACTACAGTAACTTAGCCTAAATTCCAGTGGACGTGTTATGAACATTCAGTACACTGTTATTGAAATGAATGATATCTTTAATACCTGCAGGGTTCTTCCTCCAATAGAATCCAAGTCAGATGATGTTTCTAGTGATGTACAGAGGGTATGTTTTCCTTATACTGCATTCCCTGTCTCAAGCTTCCACATGTACCCTTTGCTATTACCAAGAATATTATTGATCAAATTGTTTCCAACTTTTCTTCAGGATTACCTCATACAAATTTATTAATTTTTATTTCCTTCATCTATATAGCACATGGCCAGTTCTCTTGGAGTGACAGCCACAAGTTTTACAGCTCAAGATGTCAATGAATTAATAAAGCACATTAATATTCAAGCAGGTACTCTCTTCTCTTCACACTCCAGCTAATTCAATTTGGACAAGAATTTCCTTTAAATTTGAAATAAACAGACATACTGTACAGTCAAATCTCTCTTAGCGGATACCTTTATAAGACGGACACCTCAAACTCTCTATAAGCCAGACATTACCAAACAGACATACAGTCAAATATCTCTTAATGGACACCTCTATAAGACGGACACCTCTATAAAACGGAAACCTAGTGTTTGTTCCTACGTGCTGTTTTTCAGTCATTTTACTGCATCTTTAGAAACTCTCTATAAACCAGACACTTCTCTAAGACGGACAGTTGGTGCCGGTCCCGATGTTTCCATCTTAGAAAGAGTTGACTGTATCAGTGGAAGATTGTAATGTTTGTCCTTGTAGAACTGTGCTTGGGAGCTAACATTCTGTACTTGTAAGGAAAGTCTCTTGTAGGCTTGGAACTGGCCTATTAAAACAATAATTTTTCATTTCCATAGAGCCATGCATGTATACATGCTATTTATTTGCATGCATTAGCAATCTCTTGTGTTACATTACAGTGGAGATATCAAACTGATGAAGGATGAAGTACCATCCCTGAAATGTTTGCAATGTGTTCATCAAGTTTAAATGTTAATAAATAATAGAGCGATTTTATTTAACCCGTGAAACACAATCTAACAGTTAGTGCTAAATAGTCAAAACTAAACAAAAGAAAACAATGGAATTAGTGTATAATTTAGTATCTTGTAGTCACTATTTCACGGGTTAAGTAAAATCACTCTATAAGAAATATAAAATGAAGTTGTGTTACTAAGCAACAAGCACATTTTAATTAAATATATTATTTTTTTATTTTGATAGAAAGCTAAAACCACATTTTGTTATCATGCAATATAATAAGATCATGTAATCTATGTGTTGTAGCTCAAGCAAGGGTCCAATCTCAGCAACCCAAGCCAGCTCAAAATGGTAGCACCCCTCCTAATCAAGGCCCTAGCAATGCAAGTCCCAACACAAGGCTTATGCAGATGGTACAGCAAGTAAAGGAAGTGCTACCACAAGTTCCTTCTCCATCTATAGCAAGAGATTTGAGTAAGTTCTGCATTTTGTAATCCTTCTCAATCTTATGCACTTTTGACCAACTCCTAACCGGCTTAGTCCTACTTACTACAGTCAACTCTTGCCTTGTGGACACCCGCTATTACGGACAAAATCCAGCTATCCCCCCGGCAGAAGGTATAGAGGTTTGACTGAAAATGACTCCTGCTATTGCGGATTTCTCGCATCCGCTATAACAATAGTTGACTATAATAGGTAAAGTCTGTTCCAATCCAAGGGATTGGAGGGAGTCAAGATCCATGGCTCATCAATGCCAGCGCTTATTAAACTCGGGTTTCTTTAGCATGACATGACTAGGAATATTGCTACAGTACTCCCCTAAATGGCATCTTCTTTACTAGTCCAGTGACGTCAAAGGTTAACTCCCAGCATTTTGTCAGGTTGTCACTTCACCCAGGATTATAAATAGGTCCCAGCAAACTGTTAGGATTAAAATATTAAAAATGCTGTGGGTAACTTATGATGGACTCTAGAGCATCCCATCCAGGGGAGTTACTAGCAATACTCCTTGTAACTTCATGCTACGGAAACTAGGATGAGCTCTGCAGTGTGGGCCACTTTTGGCCTGAGTAGTGTAGACTTTCAACCAGCCTTTGAAATATAGTTTGACATAAAATTAAAGTTACAGAGAGCCTTGGTATATCCTACTTAACTTACTTATTTTTCAATCACCTCTAATTATTTCAACAGTTTGCCACAACTAAGTTTGCCTGGCACCACTTCAAGTCTTGTAGTATGTTGTAATTTATCATGATTTTAACTTTTAAGGTCGAACACACTGTGTTGACACAACCATCACCAATATTCTGGAGGGAAGAGTCAGCTATGTACCGGAGAAAGAAGGAAGTGAAGCCAAGTCAGCCAGTGATGTCAAGAGTGACTCAAATGAGGTTGGCATCTTTTGAACAATTTTAATGTGCCAAGCTTGAAAATTCTCTTTACTGATGGGCTTAGATAATTATTTTGTGGTACTTTATACTCTTTGAGCATCCGTCGGTGTCCTCTCTATTTGGGAAATATGCATTAACATTGTAAGAAGAATTAAAATGTTGATCATTCCAGGAGAGGAGTTCTCTTTCAGACAAGCCAGTCAGTTGCAAAATGAGTTTTAGGTTTCAGGGTGACCAGAAATGGAGCACAAGATGATGTCTGTCTGAAAATTAAAGGCTTTAATTTGTACTTTTTGATAGACTTAAAGTCATGGAAAAATTTAATGAAGCCTGATCATATTTCTTTTCTTTTTTTTCTCCCTTCTCTTCCAGACAACACCAACCAAACCACAAACTATAACATTTTCACGCCTTCCAGAGCAAAGACAACAACTACTTACTCAAAGGAAAGCAGAAATGTTAGAAAATGCAAGAAGGTAAAAGACTGACTCATTACAGAATGTATATGATACTCTCCGCACTATTTCGAGAAAGGTTGTCGGAAAAAAGCACACGCGACAATCCCGAAAGGTAATCTGGGATATGATCAGCAAGGTACGTTCCTGACACTGTAGCTGTCGAACCTACTTTTGTTACTTTCTTTTAGCACTCGCAAACATACGTCCATGGCGTCTCATGCCATTTTCTCAGATTTCCCTGAAATGCTAAAGTCAAGGAACCGTGAACTTAAAACTACCCACAATATCTTTCGGGATTGTCGCATGCGCTTTTTTCCGACGGCCTTTCTCAAAACAGCTGTATACACTGTATCTCCATTTAGATTAAATCAAAGACTCCAGCGACCTATGAGCTGACTCGTGAATTAGTAAATTAATATGCTTAAATTAATAGCGCGATTAAAGTTTACAGTCCATCGACCAATGTAAAATTGTCCCCCAAATGCCATAACCCATATTGCAGGTTTTTTTAAATTAAAACTAGATAATTTCTGACTTTGATTTCCTTTAATTTCAGGCGCTTTAGAAACAACCAGGCTTAAGAGTTATCAGGATGTTTTTCATCTGGGAGCCATGCTGCCATCCCCCTCTCCTGGGATTTCTGTTGCATTGCTGTGATGTACATGTACATCATCATGTACACTGTGCAAATATTTCTTTTCCTGAAACCATTAGCTCTAGCTATGGAGAGATCCCAAACAGACATCAGTCACCTTACAGAAAGAAGAACTTAGGTGGCGATCCACCTGATAATGCTTAATGCCAGAAATCCACAACTTGAATACAGTCAAATCTGTATTAATTATTAAGCTGACACCCTTTCTTAAGTGGACACTGGAGCATTCCCTGAGGGTGTTCACATAATACAGGTTTGACTGTATTCCGATCATACAACAAACATCATATAATTTCACATCACGCATTGCCACTGTGGGCATTCTACGAGTGACAGTGCACGATGTGAGAGGACTGAACTGTACTTGCAGGTTGTTTGGTCATTGAAACATTTAATAATTTTAGCACAGAAAGCCGTTTGTTTTATCATTGTGTTGCTAAGCTTACACAAAGAAGTAAGCCATTCTTTCCTGGCACATGTTATGTCCCGATATAAGTGCGTAGGGATTTTTGTTTCGCTTTATAGTTTACAGTGTGATGCGCCTTAGCATAGCCACCCAACAAACATTTTAACAAGCAGGGAGCATGAACACGATCAAAATGGAAACTTGTGACATCGTATTTATACACAAGTTATAAGAGATGACACTTGTTAAAAAGTTTGTTGGGTGGCTACGCTAAGGCGCATCACTGTAAATTTCTGCACCATGGACTGCAAAGTGGTAGCTTATGCATCTCTTCGGCCAGACTTGCAGCTCGATGCTCACTTGTGCAGATCTCTCCTATGTTTTTTTAAATTTATGATGTCTGGCTTTTTCTCTTTCTGTTCTTTGATGAGATCCATTATAGACAGTGAACATTGCAAATACTGAAGGTGACAAAATGAATATTACATGGAATAACATTTTATTCAAATATTACAGGTGTGACATGCATAACAGTTGTGCAGAGTTGGGTTCAATAATGATATTTACTGATAGATCAATGAAAAAATTACACAAGTAACAAAACAACAAAAGGTCAAAATGATCCCCATACAGTGGGAAAGGAAACCAAAATAATGTATGGAAAATTTCCCTGGCTTTATAGGGATGTAAGTAACTTTAAAAATAAAAATATGCATCTATGTTGGGAAAACGACACTTCAAGCAATAAATTATTACAGAGCGAGTTAAAAAAGCATTGAACACTTTGATTTCATTTTGACATTTCAATTATGTATCCACCAAACAAATGCAAGATGATACCGCAAGAAAAGCAAACAAATGGTCCGTCTCGATCAGTCACAAAACCATACTTTGCTTTAAATTCTTTCAAAGAATTGGCTGTTACCCTGTAGCTTTTAAATACTAGTTTAACCTTTCTTATTTGTGAAAGCAAAGTTGAAATTTGAGCGATTTTCAACAAACTGGTGTTCAAAACTGCATATTCTTTGTGATCAAAAAAATACTCCAGCTTGAATTTGCGACAGCAGACATTCCTTTGTGCTTGCTCATCCAATCAGAAGAGCGAGCATTTGCAGCTGTCAAATATGCAAATTTCAGATGAAAATAAAACCCGTCGGAGTTGTGAACTGAAGTAGTCCCTAACCTCTTCCACCTCATTTTTGCACGAAAAAAAAAAGCAGTAAAAGTAGCACTGAAAAAATTAAGTACAGAAGGCTACGCAGTATGACGATTTTTTTTCTAAGAAAATTAAAAAAGTGTGGTTTTGTGACTAATCGAGACAAACCGTTTATTTGCTTTCTTGCGGTATCATCTCGCATCTGATTGGTAGTCACACAATTGAAATGTCAAAATGAAATCAAAGTGTTCAATCCCATGCTTTTTTAACTCGCTCTGTAAGTACAGTGTACAGTTTTGACAACTTTTCTTGCAGACCAGTAAGTCACACAAGTACGCCTTCCATGCCTTATTTTTCATGAGTCAAAAATAATCTTTGATAAAAGCAGTACCACAGCAAAATACTACTCAATGGCCTTTATTTCAAATCGTACAGGGTTTCATCCATACAATGTAAAGAAAAGTGTGTAATCTGGTTCAGGTCATTGTTTACGTCATTGTTACTCAAGAACACCATCATTGATCAATTGACTCTAGCTTTTGTTTTGAAGTGATTAATGTGGGAATGGGAATAAAGAGAATGCACAGGCGATGTATGAAGATAGTTATCACCGTTATGTTACTGTTATGCTCCGTCACCACTGAGCAGGAACTCTTGATACAGTCAAACCTGTATTAAGCGGACACCCTTTATTAAGCGGACACTAGTCAGAGCATTCCCCGAGGGTGTCCACTTAATACAGGTTTGACTGTATTATTAATTTAATGAATAATTTCTAACTAAATAATAAAGTTCTGTTGTTGTTGGAAACAGGCAACTACAGCAAGTTGCTTGTGAGAATAAATTTTGTGAATCCAAGAAAGTCAAATGTGATTTGAAGAATGGCTTTGCCAAACGAAAAGTCTTGTACAGTCGAACCCCTATTAAGCGGCCACCTATTAAATGGCCAACCCCTATTAAACGGCCACCAATCAAAGTCCCAATATCAGTATAATACTGTAAATAAAACCCCTATTTAAAAGCAGCCACTTGCCATTTCCCCGAGGGTGACCGCTTAATAGTGCTTCGACTGTAGTAGTTTTGTGCTTACAGTCATTTTTCACATTACCTAAGGTCTACACTTCAAACAGCCAATAAAACTAACTTTACTTGCAAACAAGATTACAGTGACTCAGTTGTTTTAATAGTGCACATGGTTTTACATTAAATTTGTTGAGCTCCATAATATTGCACTGCCATGCCTATGACGGGGTAATGTCTTTGAACAATTCTTCCACAAATGACCTAAATTCTTCTTTGTCCTCGACAGTTGGAAAGCAGCGAAGACAAAAGTGTGATCTGGTATTACCAAAACACAACTGTTTACCCACAAAGTTTACAAAATGGCCATCTTTTGCATCATTTTCTTCAACAGTTGCATTTTGCTGTGCAGTCAAGAATAGTGATTGCTTTGGACTTTGCATGGATGTTCTTTCAACAGAACTGTTACTTGTTGAAGTGACACCTTCTGTTGAATCTGTGTTATCATCAATGCAGCATTCACCCTGAGCCACTGTTCTCCTTATGTTGCTGCTACATTCAGAGTGGCATTTGATGTTGTGAAGGCTCTCCAAAAACACTTTCTTTTCCTTGTTTAACTGGCTTGCTATAGATTGAAGCTCTTTCTTTCCTTTTCCACTACCTGCATTAAAATGATTGTGTAAGAAAAAAACATAGGTTTTGTATCAGTCCACAAGAATTGCTTAATATCCCACTTCATATGGCAGGATGAGAAAACATTTTACTAGCATTATAAGCTCTGCACGCATTGCCTACCTACTGTATGATGCTAATTAGATATAAATTATCATTAAAATCCCCTTTTCACTGCATGGAAACCTGTCTTTGTTTATTAGTACAGTCAACTCTTGTTATAGCAGACACTCTCGGGACGTAGTTTGAAGTCCGTAATAGTGAGAGTCCGCAATAGCGGGAGTAATTTTCAGTCAAACCTCTATATCTTTCGCTCGGAGAAGGGCTGGATTTTGTCCGTAATAGTGGAAATCCATAATAACGGGGTGTCCGTAAGGCGAGAGTTGACTGTACTGCAATAATTATTATTGAAACTCAGTCAAAGGATGCAAATGTGCTGTAATTTATGTTTGTGATTGCATCAAAGGTTATCCAAAGGTCTGTGTATGGGATGCTAGTCCATTGCAGGTTACCCCCTAGTATTTTGTCAGGTTACCCTGGCTTAAACAGTTTGCCGTACCCATTTATACTCCTGGGTGGAAAGGGGCAATGTGAGAGTAAAGTGTCTTGCCAAAGACTATGACCCCCAACCAGGGCTCGAGCCTGCAACCCTGGCCAATACTTCTTGGGACACTTGCTGAAACTGCGTGAAAAAATACACTTCGCTAATATAGTGATATTCTAATACCCAGAGAAAGCTTGTGAATGTTGTTATTACACACAATTTCAGAACCCACTCCCCTCCCCCAACCAATGTTGATTGCAATGAAAACGATTCTGCATGCGTGATGTCAACATTGCACTGGGGATGGGGGGGAGGGGGAATGTGTAATTTTGCAGAGTAATTGCACTAGTGTCCCAAGAGTATTGTCCAGGGTTGTGGACCATTTGATCTGGAGTCCAACATGCTGACTTTTTTGGCCACCGCACCTCCCACTTCAACTGTTTTTAATTCTAATGAACACTAACTAACCTTTTGCCTCTGTGATGACCTTAGCTATGTATTTTCTAAGCACTTGATCAGCCTGATATATAATGCTTGTTATGCAAGCTTCTCTTGACTTCGCCTGTCACAATGAAAAAGATAACCACAAATTATTAGCCTGCATGCAGATGTCTCTTATTTCCTTCCTGTGTCAGAAAAGAAAGGCTACAGTCTTTTAGATGGACGCTTCATTCTTTTAGTTTATGATCATTATTGGGATAAAATATTATGGAGATTGTTGACCTCCCATATGCATGCGTAAAAAGTTATAATTGGGCCAAAAACTTTGAGAAGTACTGTAATCAAAATTTTTCCTTTGAAGTATGCAAGAATTCAAAATTTGGGCAGGTTCAATTTGATTGAGAGCAAAATCTATATCTAGGTTGCATAAGAGAGTTTGAACTCTTGTCAACCCTCAAATTTGAGTTTCATGATTTCCATTTGATCTGACCCAACTTATTGAACGGTTTCCAACCTTCTCTTCAACATCTTCAACAGCTTGTAGTGCTGGGTGCTTTAGAGCTTCTGTAGCAAGATGGGTCACACTTTCCCTAATTTATAAAAAGAAAGATCTTATTTATTTATAACTTTATTTATACATGGTTTAAAAAAAATTCATCTGGTTACAATACTTAGAATACAGTAAAAACCTGCATATAAGAACCTAGATTTTTCGAAGTCAGGCTAAACAGGTTCTTAAATTTTGGGGTAGTTATTGACAATTCAGGCTAATTAGGTTCTTAAATAGGTTCTTAATTTCTTAAAGGGAGATTTAATTGTTGTCGACCAAAAAATCAACTACAAGCATGGGCCGGGTGTGGCCCTTTAACTGCAATATCATTAATCAAAATTATGCTTATCAGCCTAACAGGACTACATGCTTTAAACAACACTGATCCTGCATAATTATTTTAACTTTCAAACCCAACATAACAGTTGAATCATCACAAATCTAGAGCTCTGGGACTAGGTGAAAGGTGATGACATGTCTACTTACTGTATATATATTATAGTCCCACATTTTGAGCATCATAATTCAGTTGATTCTTTCATATAAGAACCTGTTTTTCTTTGCCAGGCTAAACAGGTTCTTATATTTTGGGGTATTTAAATGCAAAATTAGAGGCTGTAGGTTCTTAATAATCCACTAGGTTCTTATATGCGGGTTTTTACTGTACTTCACATTTGTGACTAGACTCATGGAGGTAGATGTATATACTGTAAGAACATAAAAAAGGGTAAAGCTGCACTCAGGCCAACAACCGGCCCACGTCTGCCAGAGCTTATCCTGGTTTCCGTAGTATACGTATGAGGCTGAGACCGTATTTCACTCTTCTGAATCCCCCAGCTGTAATGATCCATTTTCTGTTGGATCGCTTATGGTGGCTGGTACACTATATAATTATATAGCTAATTGCTCAAAGTTGAAAGGTATCGTCACTAAAGAACCTGATCGGGCCACCTTAAAAAACATGCGTCAATTTCCTGCTCAACCAATCAGATTTAAAACCAAAACTAATTGCGACTTGGTCACATGTGTTTGCCCATGCGTTTTCCCATGCTTGGATCTGGATACTGGCTTCAAGTTCTCATTGTGTTGTTTACATTTTGTTGTGATCGACCATTGGTTTGTGGTTTTACGACACTCAAAAACTGCTCTATAAATCCCATCTCTCCAATTAATTAAACATACATCATTTCAACATCCAGTTCTTCTTCTGCTTTTATAGTAAGACTGTACTGTTCCCAAGGAAACTTGTCAGGCTCTGGAGGTTCCATTTTACTAAACATAGTCCTCATAGTGTTTGAGGCCACTGGATGGCTCCGTAAGCTGTTGCGCTTCTCGGCAATTTCAAATGGACACTGCAGGAACACTTCTGCAAACCCAGCACCATCTTCCTTAAAACAAAACAGTAACAGCTTAGTATACAAGTACATGTAATCTTCAGTCAAGGAAACAAAGTTTACCTAGTGTGATTGTCTGGTGAGACAATCACACTAGGTAAACTACACTGTCAGTAATGCATGTCGATCCTGGAAAGAACTGTTGTTGGTGAGTGACCATTACAGCAGGACTACCCTCACCCAGATGATCACACAAGATGAACTACAGTCGAAATGTGGGTAATGAAATTAGGCAAAGTTAATCTCGAGTCAATGTAGCCAGCAGTTTCTCCCTTTGGCATACTGCAGGGTGGCCTCAGGGATTTTGCAGGATGTCCTGTGATTGGCATCATGTCCTCATCACATTTTGCGCTGATTCTTGCAGATCAATGTACAGCATTGTGCTTTGCAGATCAATGAGCTGATCTTTCCGGATCAATGAGCTGATCTTTGCGGATCAATTGCTATATTGCTCAAGGCGAATCGCTGCGGATTCTGGCTCCTGTCCCTCCCTCCCTATTGGTTCGTGGGTTACAGTAGATAAGTATTTCCACTGAATTCCTTTCAGTGTGCCGGTGCCAGTAGGAGGCCGCTTGTAGGGGTGGTTCCCGCTCGCAGGGTTGCCAGAATACCTCCCTGCTGTGCCTACGGCAATCTCTCTAAGGTACAGTTCAAACTTCATCACCTTCACATCTACCCAGCTGGTACATGTACATGTAAAGTTCTACACAGTAGCTGGATGAACAATTTACAATGTACTTACATTTTCTTGCCAGCTGGACATACTCATACCGCATACTGTGGTAAAACATGTTGTCATCCACTATTATCACATGAGCACTATCATTCCACCTATGGTGACATAATAAGAATTACTTGTCTCTTTTCATGACAGGCTACATACATACTTCAGAAAGAGGTATAGCCTGGGGCAAGAGTGAGACACACTAGGCGACAGGTCGCAGTGACATGACGCGGGGACAGGTCACAGTAACAATTCCCTTTGTGTGACATGCCCATTGAAAGATCCTTGTTTGTCTACGCTACAGAAGTCGCACAAATTCAAGCCAGTTTGAATTTTGCAGTGACAAAATGACACAAATTATCGCTGTCGCCGATATAGGCGACCTGTTGCCTAGTGTATCCCGGCCTTAAGTCTCAGGCTTTTTCTAAATTAAAGTGAGTTTTTATAAAAATGTTACCTGGACTACCTGCAACATGGAATAAACAGTTTTTTTACCTCCAGTCACTTGAAGCAATACAAGAGCACTTTCTTTCCTTCTTGGATATGCTTCTCAGAAAAATGTTCCAAAACTCTTGAGCTGTAGGCAACCCTTCCATCTTCTGTTCATATTCCTCATCAAAACTTGATCTGTCCACTTCATGTTTCTGATTATTTTCTATCATATGCATAACTTTTTCCACCGCTTCAAGTATACGCCTCCTGAATTGTTTCCATAAAGAATATTTTTCAGGACTAATAGAAGTATCCATTGATAAAGTATCCCCCTTTTCATCGCTGTTTTTATCAGGTTTCCACTGCAGATCGTTCTGATGTTGATGTGCAACGTTGCTTCCGTACACATCCAAATCGGAAGGAATAAGATCATCATAACACACATGTATCATATGCATAGCATCCCCCTTTGTTTTCAGCACGTGTTGAAGTAATTTTGTGGCAATCGTAGACTTCCCAGATGCAGGAATTCCACAAATTAAAACGACTGCACAACGGCAACTTTCGTCCGCCATGTTGAAATGACAAACACGAGAGGGTCTGGGGAGAGTATCCCATCATTCATTGCAAGTGGAACTGCTCGATCTCACGTGACTTGTGTGATGTTCCGTCAAAATAATTCAATATGGCGAAGTATGATGGAAGTGCAAAGCCTATGGCTGTATTTCCAGTGATTGTGGTCACAGCAATATGGGTGATTGTAGGTGGAGTTATACCTTGTTGTATCAGAGGACCGAATAGGAGGTAAATGGGATTAAGTCAACCTCAAACTTATCAAATCTTCTTGCCCTGAAAAGTCCCTTCTTCTGGATATTCAATCTCAGTTTTTTCAAGCTTATAAAGTTCAGTTAAGCTTTAAAAAATGCTCAACTGATGACTTTATAATAAGCTTACTGACATGGATATGAATGAGAGTTGATTGTTGACCCCCCTCCCCTTGTTAGTATTAGTATATTACATGTAGTATATGTCAAAATAATGCCCATTTCTCCTTTATACTTGGGTCGGTGTGACCAAATCGACGATCAGAAATCAGGCGATCAATCGATATCGATCGATGATTGTTGGTTAACTGATTGGTATCAGCCAATCAATGACCAATCGAAAGTCACAAGTAATTGATTGATATCGATTGGCATCGATCGCTATCAATAAAAATAGGCCCGCGAGGCGTGCTCATGGCTACTGCATTTTTTACTCAGAGAATGCGCATACATGTAGCCCATGAGCCGATTAAACGAAATGGGTTAGGGACTCTCACGATTTCAATCAGTAAGTTATATTTTTCTCTACCCAGCAGTCATGAATCCACATCATCCCTTTATAACATGTATACTAGACATACTAGATATAAACATTTCCACGCCAATGGCTTTCGTTAACTCTCACCAGACCTCTCAATTGATAATATAGGTCAAGACTTCGTTCTCCGAGTTGTCGCCGTTGAGGATAGTGCAGCAACTTTGTTGGTTTTGTTATTTTTTTCTTTGGTGTATTGCATTTGATAACCCTAGCCCTAAGGCAACATCTCTTGCTTTGGCTAACCACACTAAAATAATCAGGCCCGTAGGGCGAGGGATGCGACAGGTGCGTCCGTGGACCGATGGCTGAAAATAAAGTGAATGAAAAGCTCTAATTCGCTAACTGGTGTAGTCTGGAAATGAAGCCTGAATCAACGAAGATAACATCGAAGGTCCGCCATTTGTAGATTTGCTGGGTGACATATTAAATTTTGGACCAGATCTTGAGATTCTATAAGCTGAATTTAACGTTAACGATAAATTCGACCTAAAACCCTCATACGGAATTTTAATCCCCAGGCTCTATCAAAATGAGAGAAGACTGGGTACCCCAATAATGAACTGCAAAAGGGCTCAGCATGTGTGTCAATATTGGATAAAATGGACCGAACAGAGCCAGAGGTCACAGAAGAGCGAAATAGAAAGGCCGCAGCAAAATCCTGTCAATCGATAGATACATTTGTCCGTAAATTGTAAATTACATGTCACATAAAGTTTCTTGCAATTGTTTGTTATTAATCCATTTTGAATTTAAAAAGTGCAAGAAATTTTTATGTTTATACGTTTGCTTTTTGCTGCCTGGTTTCATATCAAAACGCACGAAATGCGAAATACAGTCGAACCTCTCCACAACGGCCACCTTGGGGACAGAGGTAAGTGGCCGTTGTAGAGAGGTGGCCGTTATGGGGAGGTAGGGGTGTAATATGACACCATTTGTTTTTTTGGGGGGGACAACATTTTTATTTAAAAATGCTTATTATAGCATATGAATACGTAACACAATCAAAATGTATCAATAAAACAGAAACCAAAATGATGTTCAGAACAGGAATGTTAACAAAACAAAGCTAGTAAAGTACAGTGAGTACATCAGTTTGTACATCGTTTACTTTCTCTTTCGTGAAATTAAGTTGTCAAGGGTTGTTTGCTTGAGTGAGCGGCTGCGAGGTTCTATTTTAATGTGACTTACTGTGCCACCAGGCATTTTCTTTTTTCAATTTCGCAATGCAATTTAAACACAGAGCCTTATCAGCTGTACTCGATTTACGACTGAAATAAAAATACAGTACTGTAAAAGCGTAAAAAAAATGGAAAATAGAAAAAAATGGGGGCCTTGTACTTTCTAGTATTGTGTGATTCTTCCATCAGTGGCTAAACACGTGCCGCAATATAAGATACTGTATTGCCCGACGATGCGTGGTACAGATGAAGTTGCGTGACCTTTTATTACTGTACGCCAAAAAAGATAGGGTTTTAATGGCCGTTGCCGTTGTGGAGAGGTGGCCGTTGTAGAGAGGTTAAAACAAGAGTGAATGTATGGACTGTCCGCCGGGACAAAAGAAAGTGGCCGTTGTGGAGATGTGGCCGTTGTGGAGAGGTGGCCGTTAGTAGAGGTTCGACTGTATCAAAAATTTCCCGGCGGTACCCCCCTACAAACTCGGGAGGCACTCGAAAGTTAGTACGCGCAAGGAAAAGGAGACATCTGCACGCAGGCTATCCCCTCCCCTTTCGCACTTATTACGGACAGTTTTGTTTGTCCCGACGAAAAGCTCATATATTTTATCTTACATTACAACGGTCACTTTTCCGCTCTCATACAAAGTTAACCTCGCTTATCTGTGCACTGTATATTGTCATGACATGTTTGACAACTGTCTTGCTCACTGTGCTGCGTGGCAGGCGTAACACAAAAGTTTCACTTCCTTGGTCTTTTACTGCAGTCATTAGACGTTGCTTAATACGGACAATTGTTCGTGTCCGTCTTATCCGGGTTCCACTGTACATACGAGGAGTTTCAATCACAGTCAAAACAAAGGGATTTGACTTCACGAAACTGAAAAAAAAACCTGCCAAAAAAACCCCTGCAAACTGTCAAAGCTATTTGCCTTTATCTCTGTAATTGTGTAATAACCCGACCAATTACACGCCGCGAAATTATTGACATATTATAAATAGACGACGAATTATTACACAAGAATCCATCAAAGAACAGTTCTCATCTTGACTCTGCTCATATCCTAGCTAACTGAACTGGGTAATTACAGTACACTGCACGATTCACGTTTAACGTAACAAATTTATTAGGTCACTTTTAGCAACACTCTGCTCTCGTAAACTAGCTCGCCGACTTGTCAGTTGCGGACAACAAACTCTGTTCAGTTTATTTACCTTCATGTCATTTTGATCAGTACATCTAACAAGACTTAAAACCCAAGCTAATTTGAATACAATCACCCACTGTTTTCTTAAACAACGGAAACTGTGCTCAAATGAGATGATCTTATCTTTCGTCTACAAACCAAGCAGATATAAAGTTCGTCTTTAATTTTAGAAGATATTTTCATATTAAAATCATTCCTCGTTTCGAAAAAAATTTAACACACTTAACAATAGTAGATCTAAAATCCATTTTCTAATATCATTTTGTCACGATGTCCAACGTCAGACTCCCGAAAGCGCGGTGAATTAATTTTCTGCAATCCAGCACGCGGCTTTGATCTTTGTCACAACAGCATTCGCAGCATTCATGCTGACATAACAAAATTCTCAAATCACTCATCACTCATACTCTTCTGATTGTCGTCATACTGTAATATCTTTGTTTACACAGCAGCATTCGCGCTGACATAACAGAATCTAAAAAATAATTATATAATTCACTGTGTAAAACTCGCGCCGTGATTGGTTTAGAACTGTTATCTATTAGAGTACAGACGCACGAATGACGTCACGAAGCGGGAAAACGCGCGGGCGCCCTGCCTGCTCCAACAAATCCTTCGCTCAAAACAGAGAAATATTTTCGTCAAACTGGAAATATTCCGTAGGAAATTCAATGTTGTTCAATTGATACGAATTTTAAATCGGCTGTTCAAGCTTGGCTAGAACTTGGAGGAAAATATGATGGTCCTTTAGCTCATAATTTGTGAACAGAATCCGATAAATTTAGCGGGATTAAGCTTATCGTTCGCCGTTTATAAGCGACTTGCAACGGGATTTGGACTGGAATAATTCAGATTGTTTTTCCTCATATCAGGACGGAATAGAGGTTAGTCTCTAAATATTTGCTTTTCGAAACATTTGCTGAGTTGAGCTGTAGTTTATTTTAAGCCGTTTAGTTTTCACAAAGTTTTATTTGAGTGCATGAAAACACTGTGGCCTAAACTCGATGTTTGTTGACATAATTTTTATCGGCTTATTTAGCGTACATTCAAGTGAAAATCCGAAGCGAATATCTCCAAAATTATATAAAACAAATAGATTCCATGTTGCCGTGGGTCTGTTCAGTAATAGATCACAGAAGACGTCAAAATGTGGTAAGAACATCAGTGACCAACGAGCGCTGCGGCGAACCACAACATATCAATCACGTAGAAACCGAAAACCTCTGTTGTTGCTGTGAAATTTTGCATTCAACTCCTCGACAATCTTTTTAAAACCAGTACTTTCTAAAGTTTTTACTCTCCTGCCTTCGTGGTATGATACACAAACTGATTAACTAGATATTTCTTCTTCTCGGACTGAAATTTTAAACGACTTGCATGTTTCTTGCCGCTTTTCCCGACTGTCACTGTCACTTTTTAGCGCAAACTTGTACCCGATCGGACGTGCACTGTTCACTGCTTGTAAAGCAAATTGTGCTACTCAAACATCAGTACAGGTGCTGCTAGCAGGTAAAATTTTGGACCGGTACAAGTTGTACGGACCGAGGCAAGCGAATAATCATCGCTGTAACCTTGAGATTAATGTGTGTGAATTGACGAATCTGTCAGTTTTGACGCTTGACAAAATTTTGTCCTGCTCTGGGGCAGGATGACGGCGCCTTTGAAGTTTGGTAAGGCTTGACAAAATTTTGGTAGGAAAAAAATCGCCGTTCGCACTTGTGAAACGGAACTGATGACAGATATTTTTGCAAAACAAACAAAAATTCGCCTAGTGCGGCCGGGCCCTAATCAAACAAATGAATTGTACGAAGGACTCTAAAAGACCGGCGGTTACTCAACAAAAGCTTCAACAATGTGACTCAATCAAACGCGACCCTGTTCGTGCAGTTGTCAAAGAAATACACCTACGTAAATAAAAACATTTAAAAACAAACGTGTCTTTCATATTTATTTTGCAACGCAATTTCTCTCCATATAGCTCACTAAAGATGCCAATCTTCTTTTTAAGCATTGCACTTGACACCACTGTCAATGAAGCGAAACAATCGAACAATGCCATATCATGTTCAGTTATTCAAAGAATTGTTACAAAAAAGTCTTACGAACAAAAAAGTCTTACGAAGGAATGTTAAGAATGCTTCGACGACGACAATAATGGGCACTTGCGCAAGCGCAGTACCCATAAAAATTATTGTCATTGATATCTGAGAATTGATGACGTAATAGTGGAATAATAAGAATACAGTAGAATCCCGCTAACTCGAACACGATTAACTTGAACTCCCCGCTATCTCGAACTCAAACCCATTCCCCTTGCCCTTGTCATTTACTATCCCCCTGCTATTTTGAACTATTTTTTGTTTCCGTTGGGAGTTAGCGGGGTTCAACTGTAGTGACTATTCACCTCATTCTATAAAGCACTGCGACACTTGACAGAATTGCATTTAAGTGGACACGAAGTAGCTGGGTATTCTGTAAGAAATCCAAAATTTGGATTTCAGCGTATTATTATTGGACGAAGGTTTGTAAATTTGATAAAAATTAACTTTCCAATTTCTGTGATTTCAGACTCATACAGACAATGCTGGTACTGACTGCTGTGTGCTGTTGGTTATTGTATCCTTTCAAATTATGTACACAAATTTCACAATGTAAATTAATTTGGGACATTATGAAGTTTTCAAGTTGTTTTGCTACACCATTGTAGATAGGAAGAAATCAATATATATTAAATTATTGTAGTACATGTAAGTTATCAAGTTGCCTTAACTTGTCATTAAGCTGGGTTTGTGCTTATTTCTGTCAACTTAATCCTCTTATTGGACCAGAGATACAAGCTGGAGCATTAAAGGCAGCTGTCAGACAGTGGGGTGGCAGAGAAGTGTAGAATGTTTTAATAAATAAGGTACAGCCACTAAAACTGGTATTTAATTAAACTGTCTAGTAAATGATTTGTGATTGTTTGGGTGAGGGAAATTTATTAAGAGCTGTTGTTGTTGACTAGTCACCAGTAACAGTCAGCATCAACAGTCCTTTACAGGACTACCCTCACCTGGACAATCACAAGTTCGACAAATTATTATAAACCAAAGTTTCATTGATTTTACTCAACATTTTTGGAAGGTGAACTCCAACGGAAAACCTGGTCTGGTGATACTGTTAACTCCCGATAACTCGAACCCTCAATAACTCAAACCCCCCGCTAACCCAAAATAAATTTGTTTTCCCTTCAGGTCATTTGAAATCTTATTAATTTTATCCTTGATAACTCAAACTCCCAATAACTCAAACGTTTTTTTAAATTTCCCTTGAAGGTTTGAGTTATCTGGAGTCAACTGTAGTAAAATACTGAGTTAATTTACAAAAACACTGTTTTTTCAATTTATTCTTTCATTGAAGGTGCAGTCAACTGCAGTAAGCCTAAGTTACTGTACACTGTATATCCTGAACATGAATTACATACACTGTAGTTACATCACATGATTCAAGTTTATTATTTTTATTCTACTGTTTGGCTACAATAGACCTTATTCATAAATGGCGGCCGATTAATTATTCTTTTATATTCATGCTAATCAGCCCCCCTAGCCTTGTTAGTATGTGCAAAATTCAAAAGAATTTTTACTCTAAAATGAGGCTAGGGAGGCTGATTAGCATGAATATAAAAGAATAATGAATCCACGGCCATTTATGAATAAGGTCTATACCATATAAAAGGGAGAGTTTTTAGTAATAATAATAAATTGTTGTATTTTAATGAGATAAATAGCATTTTCTTTTCCAACTATAGATTTGAGCTAAGTTTGCTGTTTACTTACATAAAAGCCTTCAAAATATTATTATTTGCCTGTTTTGTACTGTCTGTCTGGCATTTTATTGACAGTAGGTTTGTAATGTCTCCTTTATTCTCTTTGTATGTGTGTTTGTTTTAAAACATAACTTGACGATTTTGTTTTGCAGAAAACGTGATATCTATTTGACCAAGTGCATTTTTGTGATACAATGGGACAGACAAGCTGTGAAGAATGGATTGTTCAGCACTGTGATAATTTTTTTAATTATTAAAATTAATTCATTTTGATCGCTGCAGGAACAAAATGGAATTGATAGAAGGCCAGGATGTCAGTAATAGTCCCATTCAATACAAAATTCTGAGCCACATCTATACCTGCTATTATAGTGCAACTACTCCAACCAAGCCACCGGACCCAAGCAAATTCTTGCAAATTGACCAATAGCGTTTGAGTGTTGAAACAATAAAAATGAATAATTGATCACAAATTTATTGCTTCTGTAGTGTGCAGTCTGCTTAGATCCATTCACTAATTTGCACAGAATTTTGTTGGGTGGCCTTGGTTTGAATAGTCGCACTGTAATAGACCTTATTCATAAATGGCGGCCGATTCATTATTCTTTTATATTCATGGTAATCAGCCTACCTAGCCTCGTTAGCATGTGCAAAATTCAAAATAATTTTTACTCTAAAATGAGGCTTGGTAGGCTGATTAGCATGAATGTAAAAGAATAATTAATTGGCCGCCATTTATGAATAAGGTCTATAACTGTTAGTCAAATTGGGGAGCCAGAAGGGATTTATTATCAAAGGGCCTCAATGTAAATTATGTTTGTGTGTTTGTATTTGTCATTAGATTTTAGTGTTTCAACCTAGATTAAAACAAGTCATGACTAGCAAAGTTAAAGAAATCAACTGGATTTGTTCTCAGTTCTAACCATGGAACACATTGTACTGAATATTTACAATCTGAATGTAAACATACCTGATATTGAGATGAATAAATTCTGATGTAATTAATTTGATTGAATTTTATTACAATAAAATTATTATTACAAACTATGTACTTCTCTAGACTTGGCATTCAATTTATTTATTTTTCCTTCCTTTTGATTGGTTGAGAGACCATTGCAATGTATGACTGCCTACAAATATTACTCTGCTCATCCACATCACTCTTGCACAGTGCTGTTCACTGCACACCGAGTACTAGATATTTACAGCAAGGAGCCCAAAAGTGTGACCACTTTAAAGTAATTCACATTCTTTTGTGTGCATACTATTGAATCAGAAACTGAGGATAGCTATCCTTGGCTTCTGATTGGATAGTCTGCATCAATAAAAGTGGGCTGCTTTAATGCTATTATTCTGAAAAAGTTGTAAAAACAAGTGTGTGGGTAAGCGGAAATCGAGTGCAAAGCGTGAATAGGGCCGAACAGAAGAGAGATGTAGGGTGGCCCTATTTCCACTCACTTGCACTTTGTGCTCGATTTCCGCTCGATCGCGCTTTCAGTTGGGGAACAAGAACCAGTTCTGAACCTGTTCCAGGCATTTGGACAGTGGGGGAGTGACAAAGAGCGGTGAGGGGGAAAATAGCACCCCCAATCCCCTCGCCTTTTTTCCCTTGCCGTGCATCTTCTCTCGTCGCTCCTCCACTATCCGAACGCCTGGAACAAGCTAGGACCAGTCGATGTTGAAATCCCGCTTCAGCGACAGGACTAAGGCTGCGGTGTTTGTCCCTGAAGTTATTAAGCCACAACCTGTTTGCTGGTGCAATTACTTTCGAAGTACTTGTGTGTGCTCATGCTAGTTGCCGATTGAATAAAAAGATTTGGAAACTCTTTGGGTGCTTCCACAAAGATTTGACAAAACTGGCACTTGTTCCTCGACTGCTTTGCGCTCACTCCACTATTCAAAAGAGGGACTGCTTCAAATTTTTTTTGGTGTGTGTGTGTGTGTGGTTTTGGAAACGTTTGCCAGTACATCTTGTCCCCAGATTTCCCCCTCACTTTATTTTGCTTCTCTTAATGAACTAAGGGAAAGAGGGAGTGCTCATAGTCGACCTACAAAATGAATGCTGGGGCAACTTTGCTCCTAAAACCTCACTCTTTTCGAGTCCCGCTTGTCATGTCTTGAAAATGTACATGTTTGGTACTTCTTAGTGTTTGATTTTGCTTCATAATTATTCATTTGGTAATTTGCAATATTATATTTTGTTTCATGAACATACTCGGCTATCCAAGCTCATCTATAACTATTCGTGACGAGTTTAATTAATTCATATTTAAAATAACAATGTTATCAATCAAGGCAAATTAAAAAAACAAGCACACAAGTTTACAAATGTGTTCAGAACACTAATAATTTCAAATGAAATTTATACTCGCAATAACTAAAATCTATTTCTTTTTTGAAAGATGCACACAAGGAATCATTACATTTTGAACTACTTGAGTGACATATTAATAAAGTTCATATTATGAAAGCTGTGAGTCAAAGCAATATAGGACTCCTACAGTGCAACTACAATGTACTTGAAACGGACCACTTGTAATGTAATGTAAAACTTTATTAAAGTGCCACTTGGAAGAAAATTAACCAAAAACCTAGTTTATAATTTGCTTTCACTTTTGAAAACAGTGTCTGTGTTTCTGTAGTCCTTACAAGAACTTTTGCAGTTTTGGAATTCAACAGAAAGAAATTCAAGCTATAGTTGCACCTCCACTAACGGCCACCTCTCTATAATGGCCACCTCTCTACAACAGCCAGGATTTTTTTGTCCTGACCGTGCACCGATCCATATACTTTACTCTTATTGAAACCTCCCTACAACGGCCACCTCTCTACAACAGCCAGATAATTCTGCACCGGGGTGGCTGTTGTGGAGAGGTTCAACTGTAGTTGTATTTTGTCTGGATGCTTCAACGTTATTGGGAGAGGTCGCCAAACTTTCGAAAAAAACTGTGATTGGTCAGTTTACTTCAAAGTGGCCTGGTTTAAGTAGTTGCACATCTGTTAACTATGGTGTAACAAAATGTATTTGATCAGAGGAAAGAAAGCCCAAGCTGCAGAGTAAAAATTGTTACTCCTACACCTGCTGTGCAATCACCTAACTTCCCTTCTGACACCTGATAACTTGACCAAATAATACATCACACCAAATATAAAGCCACCCATGTGTGCAGCATGGCCTATCCCGTCTGACGAGTAGGCAGCAAGTGTACCAAATATTCCTTTACTAGGGATTGTACTGTCAAACAAGGGCACCAGATCACTAAGTAAAATTGTGACCACAAGCCACAAATGGCATACTTCATACATCACTTCTTTCATCATGCGGTTATCCCATTCACGATCTGCTAGTCCTAACCTTCGTCGTCTTCTCAGTTCTTTGTATTTGTCATATAATGAAACAACATTGGCACAAGTTTCAACAGCAATAATGGAAGAAATCGCAGCGCTGGCACCAATGCATGGTGTCGCGCCATGCACTGAAGTAAAAACTTTGTCCAGAGCAAACTTCTGCCAGATTTCTGCTTTGTTGCCAAGAAAATCACCAAGGATACCCCAAGAGTTTGGTGATGGTAAAATAGTCTCCCACCGGATTCTTTGGAAAATGTAAAAACAAAGCTGAGAGAGATTTCCAGCAACTCCACCCCCAAGGAATGCTGCCAAAAAATGCTTACGACCAAATCGTTTGTGGACATGGTACCCATTTGGTATGAGTATAGTCAAATTGTTGAATAGATGTTGTTCATCTGTGGAATGAAAATATTTGATTATCAGCAGGAAGAGCAACTGGTACATAATCACAAAAATTGTGTATAATTTTACGGCGCTTTTCAATAACATGCGAACTCTCGGGAACTCTGCTCAATCAATGGTTTCGTTTTTCGCTGCCATCAATCATTTAGTAATCCATTCAAAGGTTCACGTCCGTAGATTGTGATTGATTGAGCAGAGTTCCAGAGAGTTCACATGTTATTGAAAAGTGCTGTAAGTCCTGTAAGCATGACCTACTGATGTGTGAGGTGGGCAAAAGTGTCTCTGTTCGGCCCCCTTAATCCTCCAGTCACTAACGGCCCGTGGCGGATCCTGATGGGCCTTTTATTGCATTAAAGAGGGGGTCCTGGAGTGAAAATGGGCTGATTCCTGATTATGATCAGCGTGTAGACCACCAACACAGCATGATGGCATTTTTTATTTCTTCACGTGCAAGCCTAAACGATACCTTGATGGCTAAAAATATTGGCATTCCATCCCGAACACCCTAAGTGAAATCAAAATCTGTAATTTACATGGCGAGTATCCCTGCCCCTTTCACATAGGAGTCCCTCTTGGCCAGGAACCCCTGCAGGGCTCCTTCCCTCCACCAATAAGACAGTGCCAGCTACTTGTATAAACAGGCCATGGGTAGAAGATGAAGTCAAGGATGGTCTGATCTGAATGTCGAGGACAACACCAAACTCGCATGTTACCAGCTCCTTTAATTAGTTTACCAGTTAATGTTTCAAGTTGAGTAAAGACCCAGCTGCAACTAAAATCTGCCTGGAAAACTACATTTGTATCTTTAGACAAAATAGTGGGTCTGGGTATTCTGAAATCTAGCTAATTTGTGTAATATTCAAAGCATACCTTACCTTGATGGTTTAAAAGCATCGACACAAGAGTGTGATATCGTCCTTGCGTAAGGTTTTCAGGGGAAAACGAAAAGTGCCTATCCAACGTTACAGCCGACATATTGAACGGAAACCAAGAGACTGAAATTGAGTCAGGGAAGAAGAAGGCGATGCTGCAGAAACGAGACATGGAAGCTGTAATCCTACAAGACCCGTTAGAGTTAACGAATAGTCTTTAAGTTCTTTAAAATTTCGACTGTTCATCCTTTAGCTTCTTTTTATTGACCTTTCATCATTGAAAAAGACCAAGGCGTTTATATTTTCGACAGCCCTCCACGGCCTGGAAACTAACTCGTACCCAATCTCGGCGCCGTCGGCGGTGCATGCAGTATCTGCAGTACGCGAAAATCCGCGCGAATAAAGAGCCAATCAGAAATTAGAGCTAGCCCACGTGGGAAAGATCAATGTCACTTTGTTGAACGTTGAACATCCGCGCAAAAAAAAAGAAAAAAGAAACTAAAACATAGCTAACCCACATGAGATCAATCAAATGGCCTTAGTTTTAGTCTGTAAAATAGAAAAAAAAATGTAAACTTTAAATTTCATTGTTTTTTTTCCAGAATTGCTCATCAGTTGTGAACAGCGATGGAAAGCCCTTGCAATTCAACGAGCCAATCAGAGACGAGTATTAGCACGCGGGTTCCTCAAGGTAAAGTCAGGCGCTGTTTCCAACTTTCGACAAACAAGTCTGACAAACAACTTGCGAGACGTTTTTCTCCGCAATTTGCCTTCTTTGCCAACTTATTTACGGGAAAAGATACTGTATTCCGCAGCATTTTAAGGATTCCTGAAGAGGATATTCAAAGAGAACTGAAACGGGGTCAGTGCTTTCTTTTTTATTTACAATTGAATTTTCGGTTAGTGTTACTAAATACATGAACATGTTTCGAGTTAATAGCATTAACTTATGTCGACGAAAATACGCCTTTGTTTTAAATACTTTTATTCCAACCTTTCATAAAACACAATTGGTTTACCATTAATTTAAGTTTAATT
>MU827322.1:284963-306930 GCA_029204205.1 Desmophyllum pertusum
ATGGTGTCAGAAGTGGGATGTCTCAAGCTCAGATGAAAGTGGTGAGTGATCTGAAACCGGCGAATGTTCATATCGTCAAGGAATCGTCTAAAGAAGAAAAGTTGCCTGATAAATCACCTACTACGTACTTGCGTTATCCTTGCCGATTCTGTGATAGAAAGCATGCGAATAAACGTGAGGCTTGTCCTGCATGGGGGAAAACGTGTAGCAAATGCGGAAAAGAGAATCACTTCGCGAAGAAATGCTCGACATCTTCTATCAAGAGAGTTTCGATGGTTGATGAAGAGGAGCTTCCTGTTTTCCAGGTTTTTCAAAATTTCAGCCAATCAAAGTTCTGACTCCAACCTCGTTACAGTCAAAGTACCAACTGGAACTTCATACGTTTCGAGATCGATACCGGGGCACGTTGTAACGTGCTGGCTGTCCACATTTACAAGCAGGCAACTGGGGATTTCAACCTTCAGCAAATGAATCCTGTGCAGTCGTCTATAGTTTCCTACGATGGAGGAAACATTCCAGTTATAGGAACTGTGAAGATCCAAGTATGGAGAGGATCATTCACCTGTTTGCAGTTTTGCCGTCTCGTGGAAAGCAAACGCTGTCGTCCGATTCTTGGAAAATCGGCTTGCGAGGGAATGGGTGTGGTCGAAATTAAGGATTCGGATGCCATTCGACGGCCTGATTACGAGTGGTGTTCAAGTGTTTTCTGTTCAAGATGTCAGTTATGTCTAGTTCCAAGCCTCTCACTAAAGAGCAAGTTATTGAATTGTTTCCTGAAGTCTTTGACGAAGGACTTGGTCTCCTTGAGGGCGAGTACCACATCCGTCTAAACGAATCAGCAAGGCCAGTGCAGCATGCTCCCCGACGTGGCCAGGTCGCCCTTCGTACTAATATCAAGGAGAGTCTTGAGGAACTTCACAGTGCTGGTGTTATAGAACCGGTTTCAACCCCAAACGCCTTGGATTTCCTCCATGTTTATAGCTGTTTCCTAAGAAGAATGGAAAATTAGAATATGCCTTGATCCGAAATATCTCAATAAGGCAATACTTCTGGAGAAACTATCCAATGCCAACTATTGAGGAAATAGCGACTCGACTTCATGGTGCTAAAGTCTTTTCAGTTCTCGACGCAAAAGAACGGCTTTTGGCACGTCAAGCTGGACGAGGAGTCGTCATACTTAACCACTTTCCACACCCCCTTTGGCCGTTATCCAATATCGGTGGTGTAGAATGCCGTTCGGGATAAGTTCTGCTCCGGAAGTCTTTCAACGGCATATGCATGAACTGATCGAAGGTCTTGATAGCGTCGAAGTTGTGGCGGATGATTTTACTGTGGCCGGTTTTGGGGAAACACTGGACGAAGCTATTTGTGATCACAACAAGAGCCTCTCATCAATTGCAAGTTTCTTCAACGTTGTTCCGAACGCGGTGTCAAGCTGGCTGTGGAAAAGCTTCAGCTGTGTTTGGAGGAAGTCCCTCTCATAGGTCACTATGCCACCAATTCTGATTTGAAGATTCATCCTGAGAAGGTACGAGCTGTGCTTGAATGCTTGAAATTCCTCGTCCAACAGATGCTAAGAGTCTACTACGGTTCAATGATACAGTGCAGTACCTGGCTAAGTTCTTGTCCCACTTGTCAGATATGTCTCAGCCGCTTCGACAGTTAACTCTCAAGAAACGCTGAGTGGGTGTGGTCTGAGACGCAAGAAAAGGCGTGGAATGAAATTAAAGCCGCCATCACGCAAGCACCAGTGCTGCGTTACTACAGTCTCAAACAGGCTTAAGAGCCGCCCTCCTTCAACTGCAGCAACCTGTGAGCTTCGCATCCAGGGCTCTTACCTCGACGGAATGCAGATACGCCCAGATAGGAGAAAGAGCTCTTGGCAAATTGTATTTGCATGCGAGAAGTTTGACAAGTACATCTTTGGTCGTGATGTCATCCACGTGGAAACAGACCACAAGCCCCTCGAGGCCATCTTTAAGAAGAGTCTGTGTGACGCGCCTGCAAGACTTCAGCGGATGCTCTTACGCCTTCAGCGTTATAATCTCGAGGTCCGGTACAAGAAAGGTCCTCTGATGTATATCGCGGACACTCTAAGTCGAGCTTACCTTCCCGAAGCTTTACCTTCAGAGCAAGTGAAGTCCCTGGAGTGTTGATCATACTGACAACTTGCGTGTTTCTCCCTCTCGACTGGCGGAGATTGAGCGCGAGTCCGCTCGAGATCAGGTCAGCACCTCTCTTCGTCAAGCTATTCTCCAAGGTTGGTCCTAACGACGTTTCAAGAATGCGAACTTAACCTACGTCCCTTCTTCCAGTTTCGCGAAGAACTGACTGTTCAGGGGCAATTGGTTTTTTCCGAGGCTCGCGCTTGTTTGTTCCCGGTGCCCTTAGGAAAGAGATAATGTCTCTCGCACACTCGAGTCATATTGGTTTGGAAGGTTGTCTTCGTCGCCTTCAGGAATGCATGTTTTGGCCTCGAATGAACTCAGACATGAAGGATTATGTTAGCCGGTGTGACGTCTCCCTTACTTATCGCGGCTCACAGGTTCAAGAACCTTTGCCTTCAACACGAGGTTCCTGCGCGTCCTTGGGCCAAGCTAGCGGCTGACATCTGCTTTCACTCTGGTCGAGCCCTTCTTGTTTGTCGTTGATTACTTCAGTAACTTCATTGAAGTGGATTCTCTCCCCTCGCAAAACGTCAAAAGCTGTGATAAGAAGCCTCATGTCCTTATTTAAGCCGGTATGGTGCACCAGATTCCTTAGTGACCGACAACGGCCCATGCTTTGCGTCGTCAGAATTCAAGAGTTTCACACGGAAATGGAATGTGGAACACGTGACGTCTAGTGCGCGCCACCCTCAAAGCAATGAAAAGTCCGAAAACGCTGTTCGCACTGTTAAGTGCCTATTTACTAAATGCCGAGCTGCTGGTTATCAGCGAATTTCAGGCACTCTTGGATTGGCGTAATACCAGTCCAGTCCAGCACAGCGCTTTCTGGGCCGCCGCTGCTTCCTACTTCCTGCTTCGCTACTTCCTACGCCAGAAGCACTCTTCGGCCCAGGCTTCAGCCCCGTCGATGACGCCCATAAGCTTACGTACCAGGAAAGAGCGTCAGCGGAAATACTTTAATCGTGGTAAACGTGCTCTGCAACCAATCAAAGCAGGCGAAACGGTGCGCCGTCAGTTTACCTGGATCAAAAGAATGGAAACAGGCAACATGCATTGGAGAAGTCGCTCCGCGATCTTACGATGTTCAGGTTGGTGGGGCAGTTTTCCGCCGCAATCGTCGGGATCTCTTACAGACTGGTGAGATGCCAGTTGTGGTGGCGGATGATGACCCTTTGCCGTCGTCGACATCACCCTCTGTGGAAGATGTTGATCCTCTGCCTGTCTGATTCTGAGCCCATGGAGACACAGCAGCCTTTCCCCTCCAGACGTCCCGAATGACACACCTCCAATTAAGAAGATCTTCAAGGCAACGCAGACCTCCCGCCGTATTTTAAAGGACTTTGTCACGTCATGATGAATTGACTATCCAAGGAACTCGGACATTTAAAGGACAATGAAATAGCCAAAGAAACTCGTCTTTGTTACCTAGTCTAGGATTTTCCCTTGAGTTTATTTAGACCGTCGCCTTCTGTGAGAAGGGAAGATGTGACGATGTGTATTGTTATATTGTGTATTGTTCTGATTGTTAATCTTGACACATTTTGTAAATAGCATTGTAATTAGTATTCTAGTTTGTACCATGTAAATTCCTTCGTGTATTTATATATTAGGTGTTTTCGCATTTCGAGCGTTTCTCGGCCGTAGCTCGCTGTTACAAATTAAAGTCGAGTTCAATTTTACTGCTTGGTTCTACATCCATCTATCGTTACACTAGTGATTAAGAACCTGTAGGCCTAAAACTTTGGCATTTAAACTCCCGTTATATAAGAACCTGTTGAGCCTAAAAATTGAAACAGGTTCTTATTTGGAAAATCAGAAAAAAATATAGAAAAAAAATAAAATAATAATAACTTCACTGTGTGATTTTATATGGAAATCAGACTGTGCAGAATCTCTTGTAATTTCAATATAAAAATTTGATATACTTTTAAGTATATATTTAAAAACAATCGCCTGATACTTAGCCGACGAGGCCGAAGGCCACCGTAGGCCGAGTTGGCTAAAATCAAGCGATTATTCCGCAAGATTGAGCAGGATAATTGTTTTATTATTCAACAACCGAACTAAAAAAAAAATACTCTTCCACTTTTATTTCAACAACTGACTTGAACATTTTACCGCGCGCATACGAAATTACATATATATAAACAATAGCCTCCATTTTGGCGAGGAAATATGCTCGGATATTTGTCCTTGGACATTATCTGTTCCGAGAAGCGAACAGTTTTCCGAGAGCGAAGCTCGAGGAAAACTGTGAGCTTCAAATATTTTTTTCACAAGGCCGCTCTGACTGTTTGCCGTGGAAGATCTCGGCCAAGCTGTTAGATATAAAAATAATTTTGTTGGCGTTCAAAAATATTGCTAGTCTGTTCAAAACATTCAGTTCTATTCAATTTAACAATTTATTTGAGACGAAAACTAAACGTGCGGGACGTAAAACGCAAATTTTGAAAACTGTGGAATATCACTTGGGGAAGCGGCTCGGTAAATATCCACCACTATCCACCTCCACTTCGGCGAATAATTGTTTTAGTATATACCAAACCAGTGAAATAGCTAGCTCCAAAATTATAGATTTATTTTACCGCGAAAAATCGGAAAAATCCTTTAAAAGTGGAAACCCTACGCGCGACCAAGGACAGCGCGAGAAAAGTCACATGACAACATCAGGCGATCAACATGTCTCGTATGTTGGACTTTGACGATTTCAAGGGGAAAATTATTATTTTTTCCGTTTTTACTGATGGACCAAAGCGACGAGTTCTATTTTCTCGTATTTTACAAGTTCTGTCGGTTACTATTGCCTGAGAAAACTGATGTTGAAGCTGCAAGTGCCGTTATAAACTGAACAAGATGGCCAAGATGCTGCCTAACCGAAGACGTTTTCGTAATTCCAGTTCAATTATTTCTCACACTGATGTGACTGCATCCACCGTCTGATGTTACTGCCTTTAATTTACCGGAGGGGAGAAGCAGTAAAGTTTGGAGAAGCCACAGCATTTGGGCAGTTCTTGATCATGATACGGCAACAGGAATATTTTCTAGCGTAGTGAGACCGAGATTAGTCGATCCGAATACAAAACTAAATCGTTGGCAGCAGGGACTTCTTGCTTTTTGAAAAATACTGCTGTATTCAGGATTTCAGGTAGGAATTGCATTTTAAAGTTAGTTGGACTGGACAGCGTTTGGAACCACTTCAAAGACTTTTAAAACTGTTCGAAATTATTTACAACTGAGCGTTGTCACGTTCTTACTCTAGCTATTTGCTCGATAGTAAACAAAACATTTTGTACGACATTTTTGGCGATTTTATTTAGGGACACGACTAAACTTGCTACAAATGATCACCTCTAAATATCTTCAGGTATTTTTGATAACACAGTGACGTGTAGCAGCCTCATTTATGGAAGTAATTTCTGCTTTGATCAAAGAAGCAAAACGCACGGCCATTTTGTTTTGCTCGGAGGTGAATAGCAAATTAAAGACTATTCACCTCCGAGCTAGCCAATCAGAAACGCGGCGAAAAGCACTATTCACTGGTTTGGTATATACTAACACCAGATATTCCCCAGTTTTGGCTGCGTCCACGTGACGTGTTTAGACCAATCGCGCGCGAGAAAAATATTTGATGGATTATAACGCAGGATATCTGTTGAGTACGGCCGACAGATACTGAGTGCATCATGACCATATTTGGACAGTGTTGCGATTTGTTGAATAATAATGCTACAGTATACTGATTATAGATTTGTATAGTTTCAGTTTCAGTGAATACACTAGATTAGGAAGGGACCACACCCATATAGACTACAGTTGTTTGACCAGCAGCAATACAAGCACCGTTTCCTCTTAAGAAAATAAGAACCTATTTAATTAAGAACCTAAATAGTCTAAATTCTCAGTAGACACCAAATATATAACAACCTTTTTTAGGCCAACTTGGAAAAATCTAGGTTCTTATACGTGGGTGTTTACTGTATTTTTTAGAAAGACAACGACACTTTTTAATTTAGAAAACATGTTTTGGATGTACAACATCCATCGTCAGTTACAACTGAATAAATCAAATACACACAATATATAAGCTTATGATCGAGTGTAGAGAAAAACACGGTGAATACTAATACTATGTAATAACAGCGTGAAAAGAGTAATAAAATAACTATAGTGAAAGGAAACAATAAAATTACTAAAAGGCCAAGGTCAAATTACAGTGTAACATGCTTAATTTGCTTATTAAGTGAAGGTTGTTCCCACCCTATGTGAATGGCTTCCTTGATCTTTAGTTGGAAAGGTGTAGAAGCCGAGTCAAGTATTGAGAAGCATTCCTCAGAACAAAGATGGCGGCAACTCATTCAGTCAGGTTTTTAGGAGTTAGCGGGTCGCTCAAATAATCCATTTAAATGAGATAAATGCAGTAAATGGAAGAAAATTATCAGCTTAATACTAAATTTTACTTACTGAATTTATTTCAGGACCTGCGTATTGCTACAACAGTGGCTGTGGTCATCGGACTTTTTGTCATCTGCTGGACGCCTATTTTCGCCATCAATTTCGCCTTTTCCGTGTGTATGCATAAAAATGTGGATGCCTCCTGGATGTCAAGGGCTATGGAAATTGCCAGCAGTGATTATCCGCATATCGAAATTGCTCTTATACGTAAATTCCGCGTGTAACCCGATCGTTTATAGCCTCCGTAATGAGGAGTTTCGGCGAGCGTTCCGCAAAATTTTGCTGGGTCTGTGCTGCAAAAAGGTACGGATAACAGAATACGACAAGAATGCCCATAGACGTGTACGTCAAGTCCCAAAACGTTCACCTACAATGCGAGGCAATTTTTGAAAACATGCAACAGCGATCGGTCACCCCTTCACCCCAACCACCTTCGAGATTGTTTGATATGCGGCGGGAAAGCTACTGTGAAGGGATTCAAAGCGAGAGCAATAATCCAATCAAACTGGAGATCCTGACAACAAAGAGTTTGGCGGACGACTTGCAAGCGCTGAACGAAGATCATGCAATTCACACTCTTCCTTCTGATGTCACATTAGCCTCCAGTCTCTTGACTTCGACATCTGCCATGGCCGCCTGTTCAGCAGAGCATTGTGACCCTGCCTTCGAACACGACCAAACGGAAACTGGTACAGTATCTATGCTATCGATCAAGCGATACCGTCAGAAAAGGACTCTAACAACATGACAGGCTTGAAAAACTGTTTGCAAAAACGTTCTACTAAGGATCCCGTGCAGAATATCGAGACTGGTGTCCCCTGTTCACTTCACAGATTCAAACAGCCTAGAAAAACACGAACAATCGAAACCCGTTTGTAGATGGACTCCGGTTCATGGTACTTTTGACAGAAAAACGCTCACCTGGGGCGGATCTAGGGGGGTTCGGGGGGTTCGGTCGAACCCCCTAAACTCCAAAAGAAAAGATAGAAAACTATACGAAAAGCTTGTAATTGAGACAAAAACCTCAAAAAAGTGCCTTGTCGTTGAAGTCGAATATCCCCCCAAAAAGCTTTACCTAAAATTGTAACTTTTTTACAGCTTCTGCTTGAGCCTATGTATGTGATAAAATAACCGCTAACTCACGTTCTTTGGCATATTTCGCGCCACGTTCACAACGATAAGCTCGTGGATTACGCCGACGCTGCTTTGGTTAAGACCTTTGCAAAACAACCCGGAGAATGCTGCTTGTTGATCCAATTTTTGAGGAAGCATGATTTCTGTTTAAATACAGCATCTAATAAGTTCGTGATGAGTATATCAAATAGAATACCTTTGAAAACAAATTTAGAATTTCTAAACAACAAAAATCCACCTTGATTATTGTCAATTTTTTGACATAATCTTGTTCTTTTTTAATTTTTTCTGGTTAGTGCAAGATAATTGTGACGAAGTCATAGCAAATAAAAAACTTCAAATTGCCCTTCAAATTGCTGGAAATCGCATTTCCGAGGGCTTACATTTAAAAATTTCCCGGAGAAGCATGCCCCCGGACCCCCTAGAAACTCCCCTTCTTCCGGCAGTCGTTTTCTCGATCCCCCCCCCCCCCCCCCTTCATTAAATCCTAGATCCGCCCCAGCTCACTATCCATTGGAAATATTTATTTGCACTTGAACTGTAGCACAGTAGTCTCAAAAAAGAGAAATTGCATGTGATCTCAATCGTTTCCTTGGTATAAGTTCTGATCTTAGTATAAGTTCGCTTTTCGCGGAAACACTCAGAGGTACATTCAAGACTACACCGCATAATAAACCAGTCTATAATTTGAACTGTCTAACTGGCTCACCAGGCGCGAAAATAGAACGCGCGTGGACTGGATATCTGAGGGTGGAACAGGCTAACCTTATTCACAGTCATGACTGCAACTAAGTTACAAATGCAGACAGCTGCCGGCCTGTGAATGGCAATTTAGATCAGTACCTCGGGCAGAAACACTATCAAGGAAGACCTTCCAGTACCCAGGCGCTCCCTTCCCGCTCACTCGATTTGGCACGGAATGTCATGACGTCACCGAAAGGACACCGAAAGTGTAATTCGCGCTCTCCTGTGAGAGGAAAAGAACACCTGGGGACTAGGCTGAAGAAAAGTAACCAAATTATCCTCTATCAAACCACAGCTAACACCTGAGCCATAAATGCACAGATTAACTATATTAAACATAAGTTGTTTTGGATGGGCTTTTTAACAGAGGGGAAGGGGGGAGGGGGACTTACAGCGGTATAAAGACACGTTTCAGACTGAGCTGATAACAAACGAGTTAAGGCTTATTTTGCATGCGAATTACCAAGATACGTTTTCCATACAGTAATCAGGAGCATATCACCCTGGAGCCTCCATCTCCGTTATTGCGCCTATGACACGGCGTAGTTACATCTTGAGCTATTTTTAGAATTTCGTTTGACGCGAAAATCACCTGTTGCGAGAACGAGGACGAGGTTGTCATAAAGGTGTAACTACGCTGTTGTCATTAATCAGCACAGATTTAGAAAGAGGCTCCGGGGTGATATGCTCCTGCAATAATTCAATAACAATCAATTTATTGTTCAATACATCTATTCAGAGAGTTGTAGAAGCTTAGAAGTTAGTAAGGAAAAAAAGAAAAGGATTGCGGCTTATATCCGAGGAGGAGCTTATCATAAACAGGAATATTCCGTGTTTGTTGCTGTTAGCGGACAGATAGGCTTATAAGCGGTGGAGTTTAGTAAGCGGAGGGCTTATAACCGTGATTTGTTTCACAGTCACGTTTTCCAATTCACAAACTACCCTAAATTTTGCCATCCAGTTTCACGCTGTTACTTTACAAAGGACGGCTGAGAAATGTACCAAGGTGTATAACGCACGTGCAGAGCTATTGTGACTGCTCAATGTTTTCGCATATTGATAGATGGCAGTGAAGATTTTATTTATTAAAAGTATAACTGTGTAGCTCAGATCACTCCAAGGGGCGATTATTCGAGGCGACAATTACTTGAGAGATTTCAGAGGGAGATGATTGATTAATTGAGGTAGGCGTTAAGGACGATTAGCTTGAATATTTTCCTCAAAAAAGGGGGCGATGATTTTTGTGGTGATAGCTATCATTGGAAGACTTACGGTACACTTTTTTAATTTTTAATCTTTATTCGTTAACTATCGTGTTACTGTACTTACATTTTAAAATAAATTATATACTGCATTGACATTTGCTTATATTACTTACATATATCACTTATAGATTCACTTATATTACTTACATATATCACTTATAGCCGGCACTTATATTACTTAAAGATGACTTACAGTCCGTTCTGCGCATGCTCAGGGTTTGTTTTCATTTTTGTTTTGAATTTGTTGCCATATTACACTTCGGTAATAGCGTACATGAAGTTTTCAAGTTGAGTCCGCCATTAAGGATCGCCTTACGTCCAGGAATGCTCGATGAGCTGAAAACGTCGGTTTGGGATAACGTCGAGGCTCAGTTGACTACTCGTTATTATTGTTTTGCAAAGGATATCTGGCGTTAATAATGAAGAAAAAGGTAATTTGTATCACAATTTCTATTTTGGCTAGTATTTACATTGGTATGGGACTTATAAACATTGCAGACGGAGATTGCGCACTGACGGACTGTAAATCATCTTAAGGCCCGATCAAACGGTCACAACATTTGTCAAAACATTCTCTCAACATTTGTTGAGACATGTTGTGACATGTTGATATGTTGAAACCATGCCCGGTCAAACGGCCTCAACAACCTCTCAACATTTCAAGAACAAAAGAGATGTTGAGACAAAGTTTTAAATGAATTCAAACTCGTCTCGACATGTCACAACACCTCCAATTCTCTTAAATTCATGCCTGTTGTTTTCGGAGAGATAAAAATGTCGTTTTGGGTACAAAAAAAGGTCAGATAAGATTTTCGGAAAGGCGAAAGTAGTTCATAAATTCGGGTAATAAGATTTCAATCCCTAAAATTTTCTGAAGTTTGACTAAAGTTCAGCTAACGTATCCGAACAGATATATTTTTTCTTAGCGCGGTTTAAAAATAAGCCATTAAACTGTACAAAAAGCACAGTTCAGATAACGTAAAAACGGCGTTCCAACACCTACCGGAACATTTTGTCGTTGGGTGTCCATGTTATTCAACGAAATGTGTTGAAAATATAACACTGTTGTCTTATGCAATTCGTATAACTTTGGGAGACGCGTTGGTCTAAATGTTAGCTGACAGTTGTTTATGCAAAATACTTTACTCTCACAGTGGCCCTCTCCACCCAAGAGTATAAATTGCATGCTTGGTACCGACGAAATGTTAGGGTAACCTGACAAAATGCTGGGGCTATAACCTTTCCATCCAGGAGGAATCAGAGGAATAGCAATACTCCGAGTCGCTTCATGCAAACCGTGATAAGCCCCGATCTCGACCCAAGCGCAGACTTTACCATCTTTACAACTGTAAATTAAAGTGCGCATAAAGTAATAATTATCGATCGACTACAAAAGACCGACTCAGCTGATGTTATTCGCTTAAAGAAATAATTACATTGTAAACATAGTTCATACTGATCAAATGATACAGTGCAAAATTATCGTTGGCAAATGTACGGTTTGTGTTTCATACTCATGGCAACAGTATAATACCGTAAAAGCTCTCAGTATAAAAGCCCCCGGGGGGCTTATTTAATTTTAGGCCTCAATAAGGAGGGGGGATTATTAGAGAGGGGGGCTTAATAGAGAGGGGGGGGGGCTTATTTCAAATCATAAATTTTCGAGAAAATTCACATTAATTTTTCAACCTTTACTATTATGCCACTAACTAAAACAGAAAAAGAAATGGGTTATGTATGACCGTCTTCAGAAATGCCAACGTCATTTATACCCTTACTCGATGATAGTTCTTCTAAAGACCACGTTTCAATACAAAGTGACTGAAACGCCAGAAAATATTGCTGAAAAAGGCATTTACATCAGCCTGACGGAAGGGGGGCTTATTACAAAATCTGACTTCCAAAGGGGGGCTTATTAGAGAGGGGGGGCTTAATAGAGCTTTTACGGTATTGTGGAGCAAAACTAAACTGAGAATACTAAAATTAACAAGCTTTAAGTTACAATTTAAAAGCAATTTATTATGATCAAGGGTGGCGATTCAACAGTTGACGCAAATTAAACGTTGTGCTTGGTGAAATTTTCTTTTAGACGCATTTCCTTTTAGTTTAAAAGATTTAAAGTACACTGATAAAGGGTAAAAATGGACGCATATTTTGTCCAAACTATTTCCTAGTTTTGAAGGCCATTTAGTTCGAGATAAGGAGTGAAGATGTAGGCCAAGACCTAGAACCTTACATATCGTTCAAAGAAAGCCGAGTGCCAGGCCCATAAGTGTAAAGCAGTGGACAAATCCAAGGAAAAACAAGTTTCATTTTGAGATAGCTAGAAATTCGAACTAAGCGCATCAGTGTTTCGAGACTGAGAAACTGACCTCAATCAGTAAAAGATGGTATGTGATCCGCCTTGACCCAACCTCGTTCCCAGGGTCTCTCATCTTCCCGCCCCCTGGAGCGAGAGATAAAATGAGAGACCCTGGGAACGAGGTTGGCCTTGAGCTTGATCTGATAAATTTGTTAGCAGTGGCAGCCACCGGCATATTTATAAAGGAAGTGTTAATTCACGAATAGGTCGAATAGAAAGCTAAACATCTCCTACATGGCAATTTGCATGATTTTGACATTTAGAGTTTTGACATTTTCGTTCTCTACCTAATTACACCGAGTCGCACAAACTAGAAATGATAAACAATGGTAACAACAGGACCACCGAGTCAGGCCCCGTCCACACTAATGCAATTTCGAAACGCTCCGTTTTTTACGAAAACGCATCAAAAGCTCCGCATCCACACTATCGTTTTCGCAGCGTTTTCCCCGTCCACACTAAAACGCTCGAAAACGCTTGAAAACACTACAACAGTCATCTGCCCCATGCGACAAATAGACGCACCTGCGATGTTTGTGGCAGTTCACGTGATGTGAATGACGTTTCAATGTACAACTGTATTGTTATCAAACATAACAAAATTGAGACATGCTATTAACGGGCCATTATGTTATGTCAAGGTAGAGACAGAAATGAAACATTTTACTGTAACTATAACTTAAAATGTCAAAATCATGCCAATCCAGTACAACAATGTTTAATCACTTCCTTTTTAATATGCTTTGTTGCCTGCTGCGACTACAAACTACGCGGCGGCAAAGCGGCAAGATATAGACGAGCTCAAGATCACCTAACCATCTTTTAATAAGGTACAGTAGATTCTTGCTGTCTCTTGTCGAATCTCTCAGATTTTTCGAACAATGGGCCAGTACTTCGAATTTCAGGATCAGCTAGGGGCATGGTAGTGACATACCAGGTACATATACCTAAAAAAAAGCTACCCAATCATATATCAAAGCTTATCAACAATTAGAACACCGCGCAGAAGAGAACATACAGTTGAACCTCTCTACAACGGCCACCTTGGGGCCGAAATAACTGGCCTTTGTAGAGAAGTGGCCGTTGTAGGGAGTTTTCAATTAGTGTAAAGTGTATGTATCGGTGTACGGGTTGGGACGAAAAAATCCTGGCTGTTGTAGAGAGGTGGCCGTTAGTGGAGGTTCGACTGTATGCTCTGTCGAGGATAAATGAAAGGATGATTTTAAACTTTCAACTTGATGTCTATGGTGTTGTCTCCAAAATACCGTAAACTGCTGCTGATATGCCTCCCGCTTATAAGCCCCTCCGGTTATAGGCCCATTCTCCTCGCTAACAACAAAAAAATATATTCCGGTTTTAAGCCCCCCTACTTTTCCTTATTTTCTTACTATAAATGTTCCCACAGAAATTGTTGAACTTAAGACCATATTAATTTTACTTCTTCCGTTTCATTATGTTTCCAGTTGTGTTTAATGTTTTCAGTACTTGAAATTTGTTTTTGTTCCCAATAACTTGACTGGCAAAGGACTTTAAGACCTGTAAATGAATAACGTATCTTGATATTGCTGCATCAACTTGTTTCTTATCAGCTCATTCTGAAACAAGTTTTCTTATTCTGGGTTTAAGCCTCCTCCCCGGATATACCCCCTCCCCCCCCCCCCCCCCCCGTTTATAAGCCCAGGGTTTATGCTGAAGTTTACGTTATGCTGAGTAAGGTCCTGCAATTGTAGGCCTTGGCCTGGTGTACATCTTCACTCCGTATCACGAATGTCAATGGGACACCAGCCTTACAACATGGACTGGATTTGTAAAACATGGATTTGTAAAAGGTGGATTTGTAAAAGGTGGATTTGTAAAAGGTGGATTTTGTAAAATGACACCACATCGCAAGATAGTCACGAAACCACGCTTTTCCTTTGCAAACTGAGTTCGTCGGATATATTTTCTTGTAGTATTTCATTGTATTTCATTGTGCTATTGTTGAAAAGCTGCGCGGACTTTAAACAAAGTGGAAATTGAAGAATATGCTGTATAAAATTGCGACAGCTCACATTCTTTCCTGCACGCTCCTCCATGCAATCAGACGCGTACAATGTACATTGGATAGCTGTCAAATTTGCAAATTCAAGTCAACACCTCAGGAAAACCTCAGGAAACGCAAACATAGGATCGAAATTCATCAATCACAGGTCAAGCTCAAAACAGAAAACGGCTGTGTGTTTATCGATCGAGGGAAGTGACATGCTGTTGTTGTTGTTGTGATGATGTTGAGACAAAGTTTAAAGGAGCTACGTCACGGATGGTTCCAATAGCGAGAAAGACGAATATACTTGTCAATACATTGTAGCTCAGTCCAAACGGAATGTGATGCGATCTCATAACGCTACAATTTGATTTTTGCAGGATTTCATCTTTTTCTTAGTCGCAATCCTTTGCTACAAAAGAAAAAACACATAATAGTCAGTTGGATTTACCTTTAGGTAAAAACGTCTTTTTATACGCCTTTTATCAGGCCTGTGCTTAACTCCGGTTTCCATAGCATGAAGCGACTAGGTGGGATACTAAAAAAGTTGACCCTTAAAAAATTGACCCTAAAAAAGTCGACCCTAAAAAAAAATTGACCCTAAAAAAATTTGACCCTAAAAAAAGTTGTCCCTAAAAAAAGTTGTCCCTAAAAAAGTTGACCCTAAAAAAAGTTGACCCTAAAAAAGTTGTCCCTAAAAAAAAGTTGTCCCTAAAAAAAGTTGACCCTAAAAAAGTTGACCCTAAAAAAAAGTTGACCCTAAAAAAAAAGTTGACCCTAAAAAAAATTGACCCTAGAAAAAATTGACCCTAAAAAAAGTTGACCTTAAAAAGTTGACCCTAAAAAAAGTTGACCCTAAAAAAAGTTACCCTAAAAAAAAGTTGACCCTAAAAAAAAGTTGAGCCTAAAAAAAGTTGACCCACTCTTTTTTAGGGTCCACTTTTTTTTAGGGTCCACTTTTTTTAGGGTCCACTTTTTTTTAGGGTCCACTTTTTTTAGGGTCCACTTTTTTTAGGGTCCATTTTTTTAGGGTCCACTTTTTTTAGGGTCCACTTTTTTTAGGGTCCAATTTTTTTTAGGGTCCACTTTTTTTAGGGTCCACTTTTTTTTAGGGTCCACTTTTTTTAGGGTCCACTTTTTTTTTAGGGTCCACTTTTTTTTAGGGTCCACTTTTTTTTAGGGTCCACTTTTTTTAGGGTCCAATTTTTTTAGGGTCCACTTTTTTAGGGTCCACTTTTTTTTAGGGTCCGCTTTTTTTAGGGTCCACTTTTTTTTAGGGTCCACTTTTTTTAGGGTCCATTTTTTTTCAGGGTCCACTTTTTTTAGGGTCCACTTTTTTTAGGGTCCACTTTTTTAGGGTCATTTTTTTCAGGGTCCACTTTTTTAGGGTCCACTTTTTTTTAGGGTCCACTTTTTTTAGGGTCCACTTTTTTAGGGTCCACTTTTTTTAGGGTCCACTTTTTTAGGGTCCACTTTTTTTTAGGGTCCACTTTTTTTTAGGGTCCACTTTTTTTAGGGTCCACTTTTTTAGGGTCCACTTTTTTTAGGGTCCACTTTTTTAGGGTCCACTTTTTTAGGGTCCACTTTTTTTAGGGTCCACTTTTTTAGGGTCCACTTTTTTTAGGGTCCACTTTTTTTAGGGTCCACTTTTTTTAGGGTCCACTTTTTTTAGGGTCCACTTTTTTTTAGGGTCCACTTTTTTTAGGGTCCACTTTTTTTAGGGTCCACTTTTTTTAGGGTCCACTTTTTTAGGGTCCACTTTTTTAGGGTCCACTTTTTTTTAGGGTCCACTTTTTTTTAGGGTCCATTTTTTTAGGGTCCACTTTTTTAGGGTCCACTTTTTTTAGGGTCCACTTTTTTAGGGTCCACTTTTTTTAGGGTCCACTTTTTTAGGGTCCACTTTTTTAGGGTCCACTTTTTTTAGGGTCCACTTTTTTTAGGGTCCACTTTTTTTTAGGGTCCACTTTTTTAGGGTCCACTTTTTTTAGGGTCCACTTTTTTAGGGTCCACTTTTTTTAGGGTCCACTTTTTTTAGGGTCCACTTTTTTTAGGGTCCACTTTTTTTAGGGTCCACTTTTTTTAGGGTCCACTTTTTTTAGGGTCCACTTTTTTTTAGGGTCCACTTTTTTTAGGGTCCACTTTTTTTAGGGTCCACTTTTTTTAGGGTCCACTTTTTTTAGGGTCCACTTTTTTTTAGGGTCCACTTTTTTTAGGGTCCACTTTTTTTTAGGGTCCACTTTTTTTTAGGGTCCACTTTTTTTAGGGTCCACTTTTTTTTAGGGTCCACTTTTTTTTAGGGTCCACTTTTTTTAGGGTCCACTTTTTTTAGGGTCCACTTTTTTTAGGGTCCACTTTTTTTAGGGTCCACTTTTTTTAGGGTCCACTTTTTTTAGGGTCCACTTTTTTTAGGGTCCACTTTTTTTAGGGTCCACTTTTTTTAGGGTCCACTTTTTTAGGGTCCACTTTTTTTAGGGTCCACTTTTTTTTAGGGTCCACTTTTTTTAGGGTCCACTTTTTTAGGGTCCACTTTTTTTTAGGGTCCACTTTTTTAGGGTCCACTTTTTTTTTAGGGTCCACTTTTTTTAGGGTCCACTTTTTTTAGGGTCCACTTTTTTAGGGTCCACTTTTTTAGGGTCCACTTTTTTTTAGGGTCCACTTTTTTTAGGGTCCACTTTTTTAGGGTCCACTTTTTTTAGGGTCCACTTTTTTTAGGGTCCACTTTTTTAGGGTCCACTTTTTTTAGGGTCCACTTTTTTTAGGCGTCCACTTTTTTAGGGTCCACTTTTTTTTAGGGTCCACTTTTTTTTAGGGTCCACTTTTTTTAGGGTCCACTTTTTTAGGGTCCACTTTTTTTAGGGTCCACTTTTTTTAGGGTCCACTTTTTTTTAGGGTCCACTTTTTTTAGGGTCCACTTTTTTTTAGGGTCCACTTTTTTTAGGGTCCACTTTTTTTTAGGGTCCACTTTTTTTAGGGTCCACTTTTTTTAGGGTCCACTTTTTTTAGGGTCCACTTTTTTTAGGTCCACTTTTTTAGGGTCCACTTTTTTTAGGGTCCATTTTTTTAGGGTCCACTTTTTTTAGGGTCCACTTTTTTTAGGGTCCACTTTTTTTTAGGGTCCACTTTTTTTAGGGTCCACTTTTTTTAGGGTCCACTTTTTTAGGGTCCACTTTTTTTAGGGTCCACTTTTTTAGGGTCCACTTTTTTTAGGGTCCACTTTTTTTTAGGGTCCACTTTTTTTAGGGTCCACTTTTTTTAGGGTCCACTTTTTTTTAGGGTCCACTTTTTTTTAGGGTCCACTTTTTTTTAGGGTCCACTTTTTTTAGGGTCCACTTTTTTTTAGGGTCCACTTTTTTAGGGTCCACTTTTTTTTAGGGTCCACTTTTTTTTAGGGTCCACTTTTTTAGGGTCCACTTTTTTTAGGGTCCACTTTTTTTTAGGGTCCACTTTTTTTAGGGTCCACTTTTTTTAGGGTCCACTTTTTTTAGGGTCCATTTTTTTAGGGTCCACTTTTTTTAGGGTCCACTTTTTTTTAGGGTCCATTTTTTCAGGTCCACTTTTTTAGGGTCCACTTTTTTTTAGGGTCCACTTTTTTTTAGGGTCCACTTTTTTAGGGTCCACTTTTTTTTAGGGTCCACTTTTTTTAGGGTCCACTTTTTTTTAGGGTCCACTTTTTTTTAGGGTCCACTTTTTTAGGGTCCACTTTTTTTAGGGTCCACTTTTTTTAGGGTCCACTTTTTTTAGGGTCCACTTTTTTTAGGGTCCACTTTTTTTTAGGGTCCACTTTTTTTAGGTTCCACTTTTTTAGGGTCCACTTTTTTTAGGGTCCACTTTTTTTAGGGTCCACTTTTTTAGGGTCCACTTTTTTTAGGTCCACTTTTTTTTAGGGTCCACTTTTTTTTAGGGTCCAATTTTTTTTAGGGTCCACTTTTTTTAGGGTCCACTTTTTTTTAGGGTCCGCTTTTTTAGGGTCCACTTTTTTTTTTAGGGTCCACTTTTTTTAGGGTCCATTTTTTTCAGGGTCCACTTTTTTTAGGGTCCACTTTTTTTAGGGTCCATTTTTTTCAGGTCCACTTTTTTAGGGTCCACTTTTTTTTAGGGTCCACTTTTTTTTTAGGGTCCACTTTTTTAGGGTCCACTTTTTTTTAGGGTCCACTTTTTTTAGGGTCCACTTTTTTTTAGGGTCCACTTTTTTTTAGGGTCCACTTTTTTTAGGGTCCACTTTTTTTTAGGGTCCACTTTTTTTAGGGTCCACTTTTTTTAGGGTCCACTTTTTTTAGGGTCCACTTTTTTTAGGGTCCACTTTTTTAGGGTCCACTTTTTTTAGGGTCCACTTTTTTTTAGGGTCCATTTTTTTTCAGGGTCCACTTTTTTTAGGGTCCACTTTTTTTTAGGGTCCACTTTTTTAGGGTCCACTTTTTTTAGGGTCCATTTTTTTTCAGGGTCCACTTTTTTAGGGTCCCACTTTTTTTTTAGGGTCCACTTTTTAGGGTCCACTTTTTTTAGGGTCCACTTTTTTAGGGTCCACTTTTTTTAGGGTCCACTTTTTTAGGGTCCACTTTTTTTAGGGTCCACTTTTTTTTGTTCGTTTTCATTGACATGCATGCAGTTTTAGGCCATTGAAAAGTTTGATTATTGCGTTGTTGAAAATTCATAGTCAAAGTTTGTACACCTGTCCCTGATGGTTCTCTCAAATTCGTCTGCAATTATATCATCATCATTTCTCTTCGCGCCGGTAGGCGCATAAAGCCGCCCAAAATTGTATATTATTGTATATCAAACATTATGAATATTGAATACTGCAAAATGTCGACCCCGCGTGTTATATGTTAAACCATCGAATAAGGGCTTTATTATTCCACTGCCAAAATTCCCTGCTATTTTTCTATTTTCCGTATTAATTGTGTCGGTTTTCGGATCTTTTCAGGCTGTCTTTAGTACTCGTTCAGGCATTTGTGGAACATTTACAGCATTCCCATGCATTAAATATTTCGTTCTAAACTTCGTGCATTATTTAGTAGACCTAGCCTTTGTTTGATTTAGTTAGCAGTTAGCCATATTTTCAAATTCACGTCTCGACGAACAAATCGCCCTGAACAAATTGTCGAGGTTGCGCGTTATTACCATATTTGGTCACAAAGGGTGTTATGAGCTACCATATTAGGCAGAATCCGAGTTATAAGTATGAGTATGGAGCCAATCAGAAAGCTAGAAATGAAATAACAGTCATGAGGGGACACACAGACCTTCAACTGTAAGTACCCCATACAATTTACTAGAAGTTAGTTCTAGTAAATTGTATACCTAAATTTAAGCCGCACCAGCTGAGGTGTCATAATCCGTTTCCAATGTCAAGAACTGTTCGCAAATTGAAAGGAAACCAGATCAAAAGGAGTGATCCCTGTGGAGTACAATCGTCTCGTATGTCTTGAAACGTGACTGAATGATGTTGAATAAATATGATCCAAATAAAGCGTAATTCGAGTTTATATAATCAAAGGCCGGCAACTTGCGGTAAAATAATTCGATAATTCTCGCCCATCGATATACTCTAGATAGAGGATACCGTCGACGCCAGTTACGTCCCAATACTCAACTGAAACGGGTCACTTGGTCACGTAAAAACACTCGTGAAGATTGGGAATTAATTGATAAGGACCCTCTTCCTGTAAAGCGTTGACAGTCCTGACATTTGCAGGCTAATAAAATTCATCATGAGAATTTTTGTAGATACCTTGTAGGGCTTTCAATAGAAAGTTTGTATCGGAAAGCATAACTATCGATATGTATGTACACCAATTATGATCCAGTTTAATACAGGTATGTTTCATAGCGGGATTTCCATCTTGTACAATAAATTGTCAAACAGTACAAACGAGTCATGAACCCGAGCGTGCATTGTAGAGACAGGCGTGTGGACACAATAAAATTTATAAATGAAATTAATTTCAATGATTGGCCAGGCCAACTTATAATTTTGCGACATTATTATTTAATTAGTGCGAGAATTGTCAAAGGGTTGTAAGACTTTAGACTAGGTCGGCATTAGTATCTCTTGGTTATTCCATACCGCTGGGTGGGCCACCTTGCAGTACAGACGAAATGTTAAATTATAGCGTGCTACGCATTGGTATCTCTTGGTTACTCCATACCGTTGGGTGTGCCACCTTACAGTACAGACGAATATTAATTATAGCGTGCGATATCTTGGTATCTCTTGGTTACTCCATACCGTTGGGTGTGCCACCTTACAGTACAGACGAATATTAAATTATAGCGTGCTATATCTTGGTTATTCCATACCGTTGGGTGTGCCACCTTACAGTACAGACGAATATTAAATTATAGCGTGCTACGCATTGGTATCTCTTGGTTACTCCATACCGTTGGGTGTGCCACCTTACAGTACAGACGAATATTAAATTATAGCATGCAACGCATTGGTATCTCTTGGTTACTCCATACCGTTGGGTGTGCCACCTTACAGCACAGACGAATATTAAATTATAGCTTGCTATATCTTGGTTACTCCATACCGTTGGGTGTGCCACCTTACAGTACAGACGAATATTTAAATTATAGCATGCTACGCATTGGTATCTCTTGGTTACTCCATACCGTGGGTGTGCCACCTTACAGTACAGACGAATGTTAAATTAGAGCGTGCTATATCTTGGTTATTCCATACCGCTGGGTTCTATAGCGATATTATCATTATTGTACTCGATTACGCTGTAGCATGAAAAACACGAATAAAAACTAAAATGTAGTAAAATATTATGTATAATAGATTTTAATTTCACAGGAGGGCAAACGTTAGCGTGCGACGTGTCAAATACCGAATTAAAATAAATGCGGAGAATAATATTATGTGTCGAATAAATTCTAAGTCTAATTTCGCCACCGTAAATACTATGCTTTTAATGTACCTATACTTTACAGGAAATTTATAAAAATATAATAAAATTGCCGCATGCACGTAGATCAATCGAAGGAGTGATGAAACAATTTATTCCATGTAGTGACTGGACCTCGCTGTTGGTTATACAGCGAAACGCGTTAAAATGCATTAAAATACGCGTTTCATTATTTGTAAATACTTAGAGATTACCTGTTTTACATAGCATGGAACGGACTTACCTGCCATCCTCCAGTCTTCATGATTGACCTAAGCAATGAATGATCCACGATGTGAAAACCCGGACATTATATTACGCGGGATGCGTTTGTATTTGGTGTTTACGGATCTCGACAGTAAAACCAATGAATAAAGACTGGACTGAAACAAAACACTTCAATGTTGCTTGAGAGATTGAACGATTGCTTTCGCACTACAAAACAAAACAAAACTGACCTTTTTACCGAAGACAGAAGGATTCATACAAGTACGTACTACCATATATAAGATTTGGCAAAATTATGGAAGGCAAAGGCTTTCCTTCCTGGGCGCCCGGTATCAAGTCGCTGCAGCCTCTATTCACGGCATTTCCACTTCGCTGGAACACGTAGTTTATGTAGATCGACGGAGATGACCATATTCTAATTCTAGTAAGCGAAAACTCCCACTTGAAGAGTATTGCGAGATCGAAATGTATACATCTCTAGCTAGTAAAACTCGTCATTTACCGCCAACTGAATTCGCCGCGAAATATTATAATTTATTCTGCCGCGAGAAATGCCGCGAAAATTGATACTATGCATAACACTAGTGATGGACAACATGGCTAGAAGAGTATTGACAGATTATAACACTTTCGGTAACCGCATTAATTTAATCTCCTTTTATTCAGGAACTTACAGTTGAAACGTCTGTGTCCCTCAT
>MU827322.1:307430-327013 GCA_029204205.1 Desmophyllum pertusum
CGTCATTACTCTCAGTCAACCTCATTACCCTCAGTTTTCCTCATTACCCTCAGTTACCCTCATCACCGTCATTACTCTCAGTTACCCTCATTACCCTCAGTTATCCACATTACCCTCTGTTACCCTCATTACCGATATTACTCTCAGTTACCCTCGTTACTCTCAGTTACCCTCATTACCCTCAGTTACCCTCATTACCATCATTACCCTCAGTTACGCTCATTTACCCTCAGTTACCCTCATTACCCTCAGTTACCCTCATTGCCGTCATTACTCCTCAGTTACCCTCATTACCCTCAGTTACCGTCATTACTCTCAGTTACCGTCATTACTCTCAGTTACCCTCATTACTCTCAGTTACCTTCAGTTACCCTCATTACCATCATTACCCTCAGTTACCCTCATTACCTTCAGTTACCCTCGTTACCGTCATTACCCTCAGTCACCCTCATTGCCGTCATTACCGTCATTACTCTCAGTTACCCTCATTACCGTCATTACCCTCAGTTACCCTCATTACCCTCAGTTACCATCATTACCCTCAGTTACGCTCATTACCCTCAGTTACCCTCATTACCCTCAGTTACCCTCATTGCCGTCATTACTCTCAGTTACCCTCATTTACCCTCAGTTTACCGTCATTACTCTCAGTTTTACCGTCATTACTCTCAGTTACCGTCATTACTCCTCAGTTACCCTCATTACTCTCAGTTACCTTCAGTTACCCTCATTACCATCATTACCCTCAGTTACCCTCATTACCTTCATTTACCCTTGTTACCGTCATTACCCTCAGTCCACCCTCATTGCCGTCATTTACTCTCAGTTACCCTCATTACCGTCATTACTCTTAGTTTACCCTCATTACTCTCAGTTACCGTCATTACCCTCATTTATCCTCATTACCGTTCCATTACTCTCAGTTACCCTCATTACCCCTCAGTTACCCTCATTACCATCATTACTCTCAGTTACCCTCATTACCGTCATTACTCTCAGTTACCCTCATTACCCTCAGTTACCCTCATTACTCTCAGTTAGCTTCAGTACCCTCAGTTACCCTCTACCCTTAGTTACCCTCATTACCCTCACTACTCTCAGTTACCCTCATTTACCCTCAGTTACCCTCATTACCCTTAGTTACCCTCAGTTACCCTCATGCAGTTACCCTCATTACCCTCAGTTAGACTCATTACCCTCAGTGAGTTACCCTCATTAACCTAAGTTTCCCTCATTACCCTCAGTTACCATCATTACTCTCAGTTACCCTCATTACCGTCATTACTCTCAGTTACCCTCATTACTCTCAGTTACCCTCATTAATTTGTTTTAGTAATTATATCAAATAAATACTTATAGGAATCCACTGCATAAAAAAGATAACCAGTGACTCTATGTGGAAAATGAGAGCCTGGGCCTTAACTTATGGATATTGTAGACAAGAGATTGTAATGTATCTGACATGTATCAATTTGTCTTTTGTTAGAGTCAAAGATGAGTTAGAATTGAAAGGAAGTGGAGTGTCTTACAAGACATCTGTTGGGGTGAGTGTTAAAAATTAGACATTCCCCCCCCCCCCCCCCATTAGTGACAAAGAACCTAAACAAGAAAACTACCATTGGCAGAGAAAAGTCATCCCAGGAACATTTGAATGAAGTCAGGGGAAATAATTCCAAATTTCTGCTTTATGTTGAGATGTATTATTTTTATTTTTTTTCATTTTTTAAACATGCACTGTTGCATTGCGTGACGAGCCAAATAACGGCTGCATAGCTAGGAGACTAGCTCTCCTGAGCCACTAGTCATGTTTTTATCTCCAGTCTATTTGAGCACAATTTACCTTGACCTTACTTGTTCTAAATCAAAGCAATTTTCTTGCAGACGGATACGTCAGATCATGGTTCAGAGTTTTCAAATTTAAGGTACATTTTTCTTGTTTTTAGGTTTTTCCAAATTTCCATCCATATTCATCCTAGACTGCTTGCAGTCCCTCGCGCTTCGCGCTTGCTATTGGAAAGAAAGAGGGACTGCTCGTAGTCTATATCCCTCCTCCTTCCCTGGGGTTCCTGATATTTCACAGGCACACCAAGCTCATGAATTGGGAAGCCTTACTGCAAAATGCCATAGAATTCATAAAGTACCCCCCTCCCCTCCTCCACCCCTCGTGAAAGTAACGTTTCCCAAAAAGAAGAGTAGAAGAAGAATACCTACATTGCAGCCTGTGTGCACCCGCTCCTTCTACTAAAGTTGAGGAGAGAGACTCGGTCTCAGGCTGGATGTACACTGCCTAAAGAGTACCGTAACTACTTGATTCTGCGACCTTCTTTCAATTAGCACCCTTCTCCGTACGCGCCCCAAAATGGCCGCCGCAAATTCAAAATGATTAAAATTAAACTGAGCGGAAAATAAATACCAGCACCTGAAAGACCACCTCTTGTTAGGTGATCGTACAAAGTTTCGTTAGGTTAGTTTCTATCTGAGTCGAGAAAACGGAAGTTGAAAACTGTAATATTTAGAGACGTTTGTATGACTTGGGGTACAAATACACCATACAAACGTCTCTAAATTTTCCAGTTTTCAACTTCCGTTTTCTCGACTCAGGTAGAACCTAATCTAACGAAACGTCGTACGATTACCAAACAAGAGCTGGTCTTTCAGGTGCTGCTATTGATTTTCCTCTCAGCTAAATATGAATTTGCGGCGGCCATTTTGGAGAAAGGTCTATTGGTCACACCAATGATCATTAATGCCTGGTTTTCACTAGCGACGCAAGCACAAGCGACTAAGTGGTTCTAAGTGATTCTAAGTGGTTCTAACTGGTTCTAACTGGTTCTAACTTGTTCTAACTGGTTCTAAGTAGTTCTAACTTGTTCTAACTGGTTCTAACTGGTTCTAACTGGTTCTAGCTGGTTCTAACTGGTTCTAACTGGTTCTAACTGGTTCTAAGCGGTTCTAACTGGTTCTAACTGGTTCTAACAGGTTCTTGCTGGTTCTAAACTGGTTCTAAGTAGTTCTAACTGGTTCTAACTGGTTCTAACTGGTTCTAAGTGGTTCTAAGTAGTTCTAACTGGTTCTAACTGGTTCTAAGTGGTGCTAAGTGGTGCTAAGTTGGTTCTAACTAGTTCTAACTAGTTCTAAGTGGTTCTAACTGGTTCTAAGTAGTTCTCTAACTCGTTCTAACTGGTTCTAAGTATTTCTAAACTGGTTCTAACTAGTTCTAAGTGGTTCTAAGTGGTTCTAACTGGTTTCTAAACTGCTTCTAACAGGTTGTAACTGGTTCTAACTGGTTCTAAGTAGTTTCTAAGTTGTTCTAAGTTGTTCTAAGTTGTTCTAAGTTGTTCTAAGTGGTTCTAATCTGGTTCTAAGTGGTTTCTAACTGGTTCTAACAGGCTCTTTACTGGTTCTAACTGGTTCTAACTGGTTCTAGTTGTTCTAAGTGGTTGTAAACTAGTTCTAACTGGTTCCAACTAGTTCTAAGTTGTTCTAAGTGGTTGTAACTGGTTCTAATTCGTTCTAAAGTATTTCTAACTGGTTTCTAACTGGTTCCTAACTTGTTCTAAGTGGTTTCTAACTGGTTCTAGCTGGTTCTAACTGGGTTCTAGCTGGTTCTAACTGGTTCTAGCTGGTTCTAACTGGTTTCTAACTGGGCTCTAACTGGTTCTAACTGGTTTCTAAGTCGTTCTAAGCGGTTTTCTAAGCGGTTCTAAAGTGGTTTCTAAGTAGTTCTAACTGGTTCTAACTGGTTGTAAGTGGTTCTAAACTGGTTCTAAGTGGTTTCTTTGAGGTTCTAACTGGTTCTAAGTAGGTTCTGACTGGTTCTAAGTGGTTCGAACTGGTTCGAACTGGTTCTAACTGGTTTCTAAGTGGTTCTAACTAGTTCTAATTGGTTTCTAACTGGTTCTAACTTGTTCTAAACTGGTTCTAAGTAGTTTCTAACTGGTTCTAAGTTTGTTCTAAGTGGTTATAACTGGTTTCTAAGTAGTTCTAACTGGTTCTAACTGGTTCTAAACTAGTTCTAAGTTGTTCTAAGTGGTTCTAACTGTTTCGAACTGGTTCTAAACTGGTTCTAAGTAGTTGTAACTGGTTCTAACTTGTTCTAACTGGTTCTAAGTTGTTTTCTAACTGGTTCTAGCTGGATCTAACTGGTTCTAAACTGGTTCTAACTGGCTCTAACTGGTTCTAAGTGGTTTTAAGCGATTTCTAAGCGGTTCTAAAGTGGTTCTAAGTGGTTCTTAAGTAGTTTCTTAAACTGGTTCTAATTGATTTTAAGTGATTCTAATTGGTTCTAAATGGTTTCTAACTGGTTTCTAAGTGGTTCTAACTAGTTCTAACTAGTTTCTAAGTGGTTCTAACTGGTTCTAAGTATTTCTAACTGGTTCTAACTGGTTCTAAGTTGTTCTAACTGGTTCTAACAGGTTGTAACTGGTTCTAAAACTGGTTCTAAGTAGTTCTAAACTGGTTTCTAACTGGTTCTAACTGGTTCTAAGTGGTGCTAAGTGGTTCTAACTAGTTCTAAACTAGTTCTAAGTGGTTCTAACTGGTTCTAAGTAGTTCTAACTCGTTCTAAGTATTTCTAACTGGTTTCTAACTAGTTTCTAAGTGGTTCTAAGTGGTTCTAACTGGTTCTAACAGGTTGTAACTGGTTTCTAACTGGTTCTAAGTAGTTCTAACTTGTTCTAACTGGTTCTAAGTTGTTCTAAGTGGTTTCTAACTGGTTCTAAGTGGTTCTAACTGGTTCTAACAGGCTCTTACTTGTTCTAACTGGTTCTAACTGGTTTCTAATAGTTCTAACTGGTTCTAACTGGTTCTAAGTGGTTCTAACTAGTTCTAACTAGTTCTAAGTGGTTCTAACTGGTTCTAAGTGGTTCTAAGTGGTTCGAGCTGGTTCTAACTGGTTCTAACTTGTTCTAACTGGTTCTAAGTGGTTCTAAGTAGTTCTAACTTGTTCTAACTGGTTTTAACTAGTTCTAAGTGGTTCTAACTGGTTCTAAGTAGTTCTAACTGGTTCTAACTAGTTCTAAGTTGTTCTAAGTGGTTCTAACTGGTTCTAAGTAGTTCTAACTGGTTTCTAACAGGTTGTAACTAGTTCTAAACTGGTTCCAACTAGTTCTAAGTTGTTCTAAGTGGTTGTAACTGGTTCTAATTCGTTCTAATTCGTTCTAACTGGTTCTAACTTGTTCTAAGTGGTTCTAACTGGTTCTAGCTGGTTCTAACTGGTTCTAGCTGGTTCTAACTGGTTCTAGCTGGTTCTAACTGGTTCTAACTGGCTCTAACTGGTTCTAACTGGTTTTAAGTGGTTCTAATTGGTTCTAAGTGGTTCTTTGAGTTCTAACTGGTTCTAAGTAGTTCTAAGTAGTTCTAACTGGTTCTGACTGGTTCTAAGTGGTTGTAAGTGGTTCGAACTGGTTCTAACTTGTTCTAACTGGTTCTAAGTAGTTCTAACTGGTTCTAACTAGTTCTAAGTGGTTCTAACTGGTTCTAAGTAGTTTTAACTGGTTCTAACTGGTTCTAAGTTGTTCTAAGTGGTTCTAACTGGTTCTAAGTAGTTCTAACTGTTTCTAACAGGTTGTAACTAGTTCTAACTGGTTCCAACTAGTTCTAAGTTGTTCTAAGTGGTTGTAACTGGTTGTAACTCGTTCTGAGTAGTTCTAACTGGTTCTAACTTGTTCTAAGTTGTTCTAACTGGTTCTAGCTGGTTCTAACTGGTTCTAACTGGCTCTAACTGGTTCTAAGTCGTTCTAAGCGGTTCTAAGCGGTTCTAAGTGGTTCTAAGTGGTTCTAAGTAGTCTAACTGGTTCTAACTGGTTCTAAGTGGTTCTAAGAGGTTCTAACTGGTTCTAAGTAGTTCTAAACTGGTTCTAACTGGTTCTAAGTGGTTCGAACTGGTTCTAACAGGTTCGAACTGGTTCTAAGTAGTTCTAACTGGTTCTAACTGGTTCTAACTAGTTCTAAGTGGTTCTAACTGGTTTCTAACTTGTTCTAACTGGTTCTATGTAGTTCTAACTGGTTCTAAGTGGTTATAACTGGTTCTAAGTAGTTCTAATTGGTTCTAACTGGTTTCTAACTAGTTCTACGTTTGTTCTAAGTGGTTCTAACTGTTTCGAAACTTGGTTCTAACTGGTTCTAACTAGTTCTAAGTAGTTGTAACTGGTTCTAACTTGTTCTAACTGGCTCTAACTGTTTCTAACTGGTTCTAAGTGGTTTTTAAGCGATTCTAAGCGGTTCTAAGTGGTTCTAAGTGGTTCTAAGTTGTTCTAACTGGTTCTAAGTGGTTTTAAGCGATTCTAAGCGGTTCTAAGTGGTTCTAAGTGGTTCTAAGTGGTTCTAAGTAGTTCTAACTGGTTCTAACTGGTTCTAATTGATTTTAAGTGGTTCTAACTGGTTCTAAAGTGGTTCTAAATGGTTCTAAGTGGTTCTAAGTAGTTTCTAACTAGTGAAAACCAGGCTTAAGAAAAATGAAACTGGTATTCTCTTTAGGCTCTCAACTAATCTCAACCAGTCCGTTTTGGAATCTTCTTGACTGATCACCTCTTGGAAATACGTGGCCACGAGGAAGTAATTTCCATGATACCAATACGAGTTTTCGTTCTCTTTTTCAAGATGTTTTTTTTTGATAATGCATGCCCTCTCTTTAGCTACCAACATGTAATCAACGTCCCGGGACTTTTTAGTCTTCGCAGCCGTTATTTGGCTCATCACGCAATGCTTCTCCATGCGTGTCGTTTGCGTGACGACTCAAATAACGGACTCAAATAACGGACGGATGCGAAGGAGACTCGTAAACATGCTGTTGTACCTCGCTATCTCGAAACTCGGTTATCTGACTTTCTCGAACACCCCGCTATCTCGAACATGGTTATCTCGAACACCCCGCTATATCGAACATGGTTATCTCGAACACCCCGCTATCTCCAACTCAAACCCATTCCCCTTGCCTTTGTTTTTCAGTCAGTTACTATTGGCTATCTCGAACTGTTTTTCGTTTCGAGATAGCGGGGATTCAACTGTAATATCAAAGATAATTATAATGCCACACGTTACTAAACGAAAGCTAACGAACATTTGGCAATTGAAGCCAATCGCATCCAATCGAACCCAGTCCAATCCAAATCCAAATCGAACCCAATCAAATTCAATGAACTCATTACATGTAACATGAGTTCAAAAACAAATTTAAAAAAAAAAACTAACATGTGTAAATGTTTCGAATAAGATAAGATAAGAAACCTTTATTGCTGCCCGCACAGGGCAGCCTCCTATTTCTGTCCTGAGTTTCGATTTCAGGATTTCCGTCCGGCATCCGGCCATGAAGTCGGTAAGATGTGTTGTTAGGCAGTACCCAAGGCCCCTCCGCGTGAAAAGTCTGATTGGTGAACGACCATTGCACGCTCAAATTTGCACGAGAAGAGACGATTGTTGTTTTCCGGTATTTTTTTTGCGCGCTCGAGGAGACGCTGTTTTGAGACGCTCTGATGCTTGATTATAGCCGATTTCGGCTGTTTTGAGACGCTGTTGCACACGCTCTTGCACGAAAGGATCTTGCGTGACATTGTTTTATTACCAAGCCGCCTTGTTTCTACCGAGTCGCGTGCTTCCTTTTTTCTACGATCACGCCACGCACGTTGCATTGGTTTACTTGAATCACATCGACAATTAAATATTTGGACACGTTGCATTGTGTTCACAATTGGTTTATATGTACTGAATTGCCTCGAAAAATTAAATATTTGGAAAGCAAAGACGAATCTGGCTGTGACATTGTAACAAATGTGTCTGTCACTACCAGATGTTGGTTTTGAGCTTTGTTATTATAAGAATATTTTGAGACGCAATTGCACGAAAGGATCTTGCGTGACATTATCTTATTATAAAACCAACGATGATAATGAAATTACAAATGTGGCAGCACTTCACTTCCAATATGGTACCCCTAGTTTTATAACACGATTGTGTGTAAAAGCTTATAAGCTTGTTGGGTCGTGTATGGAAATCTATTTTACAATAAAAACGATAAAAATAAAACTAGACGAAACATACATTAGAAAAAACATTAAAATACGATCGACGGTAATTTGTTTTCCAACTCGCACCCATCGTTGAAAGTTTTGCGTGCGCGGGTGTGTTTTGCTTACGAATCCCAATCACGCAATTGAATCAATTATCATATATCTAACATAATGTATTGAATAAATTATTCGACGGTGTTTCGGACGAGAATAAAATCTTCTCCATGTCTACGAACTCCAAAAAAAGCCCAGGCATAGAGTTACCACGGATTTATCAGTTTCAGGCTTCATCGTTAAGCTGAAAATGGCGGTGTTTTTGCCAAAAAAAAACCCACTTCATTTGGTCTAATTAATGCTCTGGTATCCATGGTATCAAAAAGACCTCTGGAAAATGAATTGTTTTTTGTTTGTTCTGTTTTAAGTTTTTTTCAGCTCACATACGCACGATTGGTCGTAATTTCCGTGCTTTTAATATAAGCAAAGCTCAAATTGGAAAGCAACATATTAATCCATATATTGTTGTTTTTATTTCAGTCCGTATGGAATTGTTTCAAACGGAACCAATACAGGTGAGCATGTCGGTAGTGTAAAATATTATTATTGCGTGCCTGATATAAGTGAGCGTGGTTCAAATTTTGTTTTTAGATCTACGAGTTTTGCTAGCCGATAGACTGCGAGAAATTATTATTTTCGACGTGGATTATTGCAAGTGAGAAACGCGAGTGAGTGAAAAACTGGAGGAGAACAGAGCATTATTTCTCAAAAAGAAGCGCAAAATCTGTTCATTATGTGTTCGATTCACACTGCCCTAATAACAGCCGTTGGTTTGGTGGGAGTCTTCTTCAATATACGAATGCTGTCGAGTTGCTACAGAAGCAAAACAAAGTACACATTTCTTCAAACCATCTGGCCATTGGTGATATGTCTGGTTGTTTATCAAGTATGCATTCTTTCCATGAACACAGTGGCCGCCTGGAAAGGACTCCATGTACAACACGGTGAATGTTGCAGTGCACTCTACGTGCTTGTGTCGACTTTTCTGACGTTTTTCGCGGGTGGGAATTTGATGGTGATTTTAGCGATCGAATCTCGCAATGCAATGGCGTGTCATACCCAAGAGTTATTTCCTACATGCAAATTCTTCGCAACAGCAGTCCTGTCACTGGCGTTCGCTGTTTCCGTGATCATACGATGCAGTTGTTGCCGTCCGGATTTTGCACTTCATCTGATAGCGATCAGCACAATCGTCGTGGTAACGATAGTTGTTCTACTGCTTGTAGCGTGTGGGTCGTGCTTACAACCTAAACCTCCGTTACCGAAAACATCTTTGCCAAACCGTTGTAAGAAGAATAACGGGACCACACTATTTATAACTTTGTTTTTACTGTGTATTGTAGTGGCGGTGACACAGATATTGTCTCCTCACGCCTTTCAGCCGATTCTTTATCTGCTGATCATGAATGCTACGGCTGGAATCGCTCTGCCCCTTGCATTCAACGATTTGATTTATTTGAGAAGTGAGGTGGAAAATGAGATGAAAATTGTAGTCATTATTTAGGAGCGAATCTTAACATCACATCGAGCGAGAGGCACAATTTAGAGAAGAAGAAGATAAACTTGTTTTCCTGTTTATTTTTAAGCCTAGAACACTGGCTAGTTGGTCATTGGATTTACATAATTTCCATAGCCAAATCTTAGCTAGACCGGAACGTCGAACACGCAACATTTCGTGTCCGTAAAATGGCGGCTTATTAGCACGATTTGATATTTTTGAACGTTGAAGAGTTTGGGTAGCAAACTTTTCCTCCGATATTACTAGCTTGTACATGTACTTATTTTGCAACGAAAGATTTAGGGAGAAATAAATCCAGAGATGAACCATTGACATTGACTTTCTGAAAGATCAGTTGAATAATTTAAGTAACCGAAACATCCTACAGTGGAACCCCGCCTTACGACCACCTCGTTAATTGGTCTTAAATACGAAAAAAGTTCTGTCAATCATTTTCTTGAAGAACCTCTTTAATACGAGTGGGCCGTTGGTGGTCGGATTAACGGGGTTGCACTGTAGCCTGGACTGTATATTTTAGTTATTTCTCGCGACATGTTAGAAATTTAGTTAGAATCGGAAATTAGAGTTTATTTATATTACTGCAGTAAATTACGAATCATGTCGTTTTTCAATGGACCACGACGTTTATGTAAATCAGTGATAATACACAGAACGTACAAAAAAATATTGATACAGTGGAACCTCGATATAACGATGTGCCAAGGGACCGACCAAATTAGATCGTTATATCGGGAGATCGTAATAACGAATTCCCGATATAACGATTTTTTCGGGAAAAAGAGCCAAAAATATCGTTATATCGGGGTATTGTTAATAATTGATTTTTCATGTACTGTATAAATCCCTATCGTAAACAAGCTGTTTGACAGACACGTTACATTCCTTATGCAACAAGAACCCCTGAAGGGATTACAAGCGGCCGATTTCCCGGGGGGGGGGGGGGGGCACTCCCTTATTTTCGCTATATAGGAACGTGCAGCTGGACAGGGTATGGTTTTTGAGCATTTTGGTCTGGAACAGGGTATACCAAAAGGCATTTTTGGGTATCAGGGTATCAGTTTCCCAGGAGTTGGCATGAAGATCGGTAATTGATACTCTGGCATAGGGTAGATGAAGTAGTCAGACGAAAGGAAACGCGTAGGAGTGTTAAAAAAGCTTTACAACTACAACTCGCAGTGCTGCTTAGTAGTTTAGCCTTTTGGGTTAGAAAGAAAATCGTTAAGAATCGTCCGGAATAGGGTATCTTTTTTCGACATTTAGGGCCTGTTTACATGGAGGGAGGGTGACCCGGGAACCCGGGTCACCCTCCCTCCATGTAAACAGCCCTTAGTCTGGAACAGGTTCGCAAAATTAGGGTTGTTATAGCCCAGCGGCACACCCCCACCCAAATTTTTTGGGAGAACCCCCCCGGGCCAATTTCACCTTGAGGGGAGAAAGAACAATGCACCCCTCCACCCCCTCGGTCAGTTTACTCTGAGGTTCTCCCGCCAAATCTAAGAGTCAACTTCGAACCTGCGTGACGAAAAAAACGTGACTGGGTGATGCAATATTTTGGCTAGCGTAAGTTTGAGCTTAGGTCAAGTTTACTGTGTAGAAAATTTTAGCTAATGTCAATTGCATCATAATCAACAAGGGCACAGATGTGTTTTCGCTCAACGTGAAAATAAATTGTGAATGACATATATGCTGTGGAATTGTGTAAGAAAAACTGTTATGTTTTTGGGACCGAGTTTTTATCGTTCGTTTAATGAGGTGCATGTATTAAACAGAACAGAAATTATCTAGTGGCTATTTATTTGCATGTCTCCTGGCTACGTTTACAATGTAATGGGAAAACCCCTCACAATGCAATGCAATGTCAACTGGGGAAAGTGCAGTGAAAAAAACAAGTAGTCACGCCAGTCTCGCTAAAGTCCGCAGTTTTCAATGCGATTCCTGTAATAAACTCAATACATGTACGCACTTACACGACACTACAGAAAGCCTGTGGAAGAGAAATTCTCCACTGGCTAATTTTAGACCGAGATGTGATAACATCATGTCAACCGTGTAGAGGGCTAGGGCTAGCGACATGAAAACAAGATCGAATAACGCAGTAACGCAATTCGACTCCTCTGCTCCCTGTGTCATTTCAAGTCATCAAGTTTCATTTCTGCTGAAGTAAGAAAGACGACTTTTTGTTTGTTATCCAACTACATTCTGAAACTCTGCATCAGCACATACATGATCAGCTTCACAGATTAGTATTAAAAAGAATCACTGTTCTTATGCACACATTTTTGATTTCTCCACCGCAAGTATTTGAATTATTCATCTCTTGTAGGAAAAGACGATTGCTTATTCCTGACTTCATAGGTTAACTTTAAGATGCTCAGCTTCACAGATTAGTATTAAAAATAATCACTTTTCTTATGCACACATTTTTGATTTCTAGACAGAGAGTATTTGAATTATTCATCTCTTGTAGGAAAAGTGTGAATGTTAAAACCTTTCACGACAAACGATTAATAAGCTTATTCCAGACTTCATAGGTTAACTTTAAGATTAAGGTGTACTAATGACAAATAGTCATTTGAAAAAACATACCTTAATTTATCTTAATACCACTAAATCCAAGGACACTAATCACGTTTACAAAAACATATACCACGGGGTATCGTAAACTGCGATCAGGAAGAGAAATCCCAATGCGGATTTGCTTCATGCTCATAGCACAATACCTCTCAGTATTGCATCATCTTTACATGACCAGAGATTGCGTCATGTCAACCGTGGGATCGAATAACGAGAAAAGGTCACACAACACAATTTAGCACATTTTGCAACAACACTGCTGTTCGCTGCTGTGGGACATTTGTCTTTGCTTTTTCCAATGCGATTACTGTAATAAAACTAAATACATCTACGCACTTACACGAACACTACAGAAAGAATGTGGAAGAGAAATTCTCTACTGGCTAATTTTAGATCGAGATGCGATAAACATCATGTCAACCGTGAAGAGGACTAAGGCTAGCGACATGGAAAAAAAAAGTGCATTTCTTGAAGCGGCTCGATGCCCATGATGCATCGGCCGCTTAATGAGAAACTAAATTATAAAGGAAAAGTATTGCCCGGGAGTATTGTCATATCTTTTCAAGTGTTAAGCCTCCTTTTTCATCGCGCGATGATTGATTTTATCGTTATATCGGGGTAAATTTTACGTTTGGGCTGCCAGATTGTGATCGTTTATATCGGGAATATCGTTATATCGAGTATCGTTATATCGGGAGTTTTCTCCATACATTTACTGTAACATTTGCCGGGCTGTCAAAATGTTGATCGTTATACCGGGAACATCGTTATATCGAGTATCGTTATATCGAGGTTCCACGGCAAACAAAAAACACGTTTTTCATAGAGTTGAGTGTATTTTTGCATTCGTGGAATAAATGATAAAGTGCACCTAATAAAACATGATTATGATTCATGAGTTTTTGAATAAGTATGCAAAACTTTGGTAATATACCACGCGATCTGATTGGCTAGTCGTCATATATATGACGTCACTTTATTTTTGTCATCTAAATTTGTATAAAGCCTGGTTTTCACTAGTGACGCAAGCACAAGCGCAAGCAACATACGCAGACGCAGTAACGTGTTGATTTGTCCTAAACAAAAGGCACTGATGATCAACGCGGTTACTGCGTCTGCGTATGTTGCTTGCGCTTGTGCTTGCGTCGCTAGTGAAAACCAGGCTTAAGAGAATTAGGAAACTGCTGTTCGATTTACAAAACCCCGATGAGTTCTTAACTTCTTAACTATCATTATTTGTAAATTGGCCTGAAAAGCCCTATGGGAGTGTTCCAATAAAATGTATGTAAAATGTATGTATGTATGTATGAGTTTGCGAGAACTGGAAAACCACGTTGAAACCCTCGTCTATGATTCGGGCTGTCACAAACTTTCCAACTCACTTTATGAAATAAACAAGATACTACGTACGCGCACTCTGATTGGCTCAAAACCATTTACCATAACTCTATGGAAACATAGAAAATTGCTTCGTGCTTTTATTTCATAAAAACAATAAAAACGTTTTCCCTGTGTTTCCATAGATTTTGCGACAGTCGTTAGAAAATGTCTCTGTTTTATAAAACATTGATCATATAACACGCATTGTTAATAACCACTCAGCTGCAGATAGCAAAATTCATATGAACTCAACCACTTTTATTCCGGACAATAATTTTGTACGTAAAGTGAATGGATGCGAAATCTCATGGTACATATTTCTCGTCTCTGTTTTTATTTTTTAACATTTCCGCCTAATTTGCCTTGCATACTGCTGTATTGCTCCACATACACATTTATTACAGTTAACATTGAGCTGTCTTAACTTTGCAGACTCCCCCAGTACATTCTGCAACCTTTCTATTTTCCCCTCTTCTCTACTGCATGTATGAAATAAAATAAAACAGAATTCCATTTTGGGTACTTGGCGACACAAATAAGCTCATTACAGTCCACCGTGCCCTTAGCCTCCTACGCAGACCGCTCTTTGGGCTCGTCATGCAATCTTTCCTCCCCCCACGAAGGAGAAGGAGAAGGAGAAGGAGTGCGTGACGAGCCCAAAGAATGTCTGCATAGGAGGCTACCGTGCCCTCTATAATAAGGATACCTCTGGAATACTATTATACTTTGGTCTGTCCCTTCGGTGTCGTATAAGAGGCTCGCTGTATTAAATCAAATCGATGAGCAATGTGTCTCTTCTCTGGCAATCAAATATTGTTTAATCAAGGGATTATGCTATTGTTGTCTCTTCGCAGGAGAAGGAAATGGTGACCCCACATCACCCCAGTGGGGAATTTCATACATTAAGGTAAGAGTTTGTAACCACTGGTCGCGGAAGCTTGCACGTAGGATCTGAGCCGGGGTGAAAGAAGAGGGCGACTGCTCGCAGTTTTTAACATGAGTCAATTGCGGGAACGAGTTGAATAAGTAAAAAGTAAACTGAGCCTTTTTTTGGAGATAAGTGGCTCGGACAGGCCGGCGCTTTATTCCGGTTTCCGTAGCATGAAGCGGCTATGCGCTAGGATAGGAATAGTGCTACTTCCCCAGTGCATGTTTTGTCAGGTTGCCCGAACAGTTCTCTGGTCTGTGGGCCCAAGAACACCACTAATAACACAATAACCCTGACCAGTGGCTCCATCCCGGATCTCTCTGACCATTAAGCCACCGCGCCTCTCACGAAGTGAGCCCACTGTTGCTTAGTAACATGACGTATATCTATGTCGACATGCTGACGTGATTAACGTTCGGGTACTCGTGCTGGTTTACTTATTGGACAGTGAGAGTCGGAACTTGTTCGGGTTTGTCTGCGATGATTTGCCAGCAACCGCGCTTTTTGCCCCTGCTGATCAGTAAAACGTTTTGTTTTTCTTTCCTGTGACAGACTGAAGGTGAAGATGAGTCTTATGACGACCCCATGAATGTTGTTCCCAAAACACCGCAATCTTAATGGAGTTGGAAAGAAATACAGTGACTGAGAGGTGCCCTGCACTCTCTCATGGATGGAATTTCGTTGAAGGTCAAGACAGCGTCTTTGAGTTCGCCGTTGCTTGAACCTGATTCGTTTCAACTGACGAATAACATTATGGCCACTGATAGTTTTGAGTACCTTCAGTTGGAATCCAGTCTACGAGCATTCACTGAGCCCGCGGTTTTCGTCAGAGACGTTGCTGAGCAACATGACGTATTCTCATCGTGCCGTGCTCACGTGAAACGTTTGTTCGTTTCTGATTGGACAGTAGGAGTCGGACACTCTCGAGTGCTTCTGCGACGATTTGTTTAAAACGGTACTTGTTTCGAAACCTCAGACTGGATAAGGACATAGCAGCAAACTCGCTGTGAAAGAATTTACCACAGCGGGTGGAAAAAAAATAACTGTCGTGTTAGTAGTGAAGTATACAGGATCATCCGTAATCAACAAACAAGGCTTTCCCATCTAGTAAAGTTCTGCCCCTTTCTCTGTCACGCAACGCTACACAGAGAGCCAAGATATCACTCAACTTGTCTCATAACGGGCCAGAATAACAGCGTTTACACATTGTTCGGTGGAACATTGTCAGATAAGAAAAAAATTTCCTTTATAAAGGATACCTGGCAGCTAAAAACTGCTTACGCAAAGAAAGTTAAAAAAAAAAAAAAAAAAATGGTTTTCCGTGTCTAGGAAAACAAGTAGGCGTTTCAAGTTCCCCATAATTTTTCCGAGTGTTTTCTATAACTCTGTGGAAACAAGAAAAAAATCTACAGTCGAACCTCCCGTAAGCGACACCCTAGGAACCATAAATAGTGTCCACATAGGAGAGGTAGGTTCGGCTGTATTTCTTTTCATGAGAGAATAGCTTGAAATAATGTTTCCATAGAGCTATGCCCAACCCCTTATCTTACGCTTCTCAAATTTGACATAACTGTATATTAATATTGTATAATTATTTAAATAGTTTATCTCCTTGTAATTAACTCTTTAAGTGTTAATAAAATATTGTGTAGAGAAGATAAAGACTCATACCTATTCGTTCTCTGTTTACCAACATTTACCTGGAATGCGAGTGATGAAGGGATGACCTTACCCGTTTCCATCTCCGCTTTTAGACCCCTCAAATTAGCCTATGAATAGGCTCCGCGGTCCTCCGCGGTGGGGAAGGGGTGAAAAGAAAACTGCGAGCGAAGCGAGCCGCGCGCGAAGCCTGGGAGAGAGAGAGAAAGGGGCGCGGCTCGCTTTCGCTCGCAGTTTTCTTTTCACCCCTTCCCCACCGCGGAGCCTATTCATAGGCTACCTCAAATTGGAATTTCCGGTTTACTTTCTGAAGAAATTGCTTTTGCTGTGTCGTCAGTCAAGTGAAAAAACAGCGTTACTGATAGCCTGAGATCAGGCTCCTGAAGAAAATTTGCGAGAACGAAAGCGACGGAGCCTGAAGACATTCCTTTGACGCCGCCGATCCATGATACCGTCGCTTTCCTTCTGCAGTGACTCGGCTCGCTTCGCTCGCAAATTTTCTTCAGGAGCCTGATATCAGGCTACGTTACTGACGAATCTCGTTCCCAGGGTCTTAACAGGAGTTCAAATACAGGAGTGCTAGTGCCACCTCTAGCCAATCACAACAAACGCAGATAGCGCAGTGAACCGATTGTCGAAGCTAAGCAACCCATGCCAAGCGCCGGAAATTGGGCATTCCCTTTGGCATTCCCCTAGTCTCCTTCGCAGCCGTTATTTGGGTCGTCACGCCACGCCTCCAAGGAGACTAACCAAGTCACGATTGGTTTTGTTTTTGCTTCTGATTAGTTGAAAAACAGCTTATTTGCTCTGATTGGTTGGAGTACCTTGTACGGCGTTTCTATAAACTAATAAGAGAGCGCAGGAAACACAAAACCAAAACAAACGCGTTATTACTTTTGACGGCGGCGGCGTGGCCGAGCGTGACAGAGGAGGGTCAGAATTGCAGCATATGAAGGAATATCTCAAACTCTTGGATTATGGTGGAACTGAGGGCGGAGTAAACGCATCGACGAGATACTGACAGGCTTGGGCAACATTATTGTCTTGATCACTACCAAATTATTTGAACAAACAGTAACGATGATTAATATTTCGAGCTTGGGGGTGAAAGGATTGATCAGAGCGCTCATACATAATTGGGCTACCGGGGGCTATGATGAGCTTTTGGACAACATTAGGTCAAACTGCATTTGACAGTTTAATGAAACTCACGAATTCATTGAAAAACTAGCACCTTTTTAGCCTCCTACGCAGAACTTTCTTTGGGCATGTCATGCCCAAAAGAAAGTCTGCATAGGAGGCTAGCACCTTTTGATGACGCAAGATGCTATTTTTTCCACGAAATCACGTTCAGAAAGTTTTTTTTCTACGAGCCATGGTCTTTGAAGATCAATATCGAAAGCATTTGACGAAGAAGAATCGTAAAGGCACGGGGAAAGATCTGTGATATGTCACTGATCGATCACTGAGCATATTTTACATGTAAGGTTACTTAAACGGGTTTGAGATTGCACCAAATCTTTAGTAGTCCACTTGTGGACAGCTAGAAGATATGACACAGTAATAAAGTTATTGATTTGATTGATTGATTGATTGATTGATTGATTGATTGATTGATTGATTGATTGATTGATTGATTGATTGATTGATTGATTGAGTGTTGGTAAAACCCATCGTCGTTCCCAGGGTCTCTCTTCTATAAAGATAAAAGACGGTCAAAATTGGTAAAACACGCGATAAACTCGTAATAGCTTTATCACACTCATTGGGGCGAGGGGGTATTGGTATATCAATATACGGTAGTTTAGTCAATAGTTTTTCTAACTTTGTTGTAACTGAAGATGATGCAGTGAGCTTTCATCGAAACATGTTTTACCGATTGTCGTCGTTTTTTCTTAAACTTACCAATATCAGGGCCCGCGCAAGCACTTTTTTTGAGTGGGGGGGGGGGGGGGGGGGGGGGGGGGGGCTAATGCGAAAACGCGTGAGCGTGAGCGATTCTAGGGGGGTCCGGGGGCATGCTCCCTCGGGAAAATTGTGAATTTAAGTCCTCTGAAATGAACTTTCAGCGCTTAAGGCCGGGGATTCTACCTGAATGCCATTTTTTCCGCCACTTAACATGGGTTTTAATGGAAATATTCTCGTTCGCGTTTCAAGCAATCCAAAAACTCTCCACTCCATCCCATGAACCTATGTTATGGGGTTGTTTTGTAAATTTTTTGGGTGATTTTTGGGTATTTTGGGGGAGGAAATAGTTTTTCTCAAAGGAGTTGTAAAATTTAGGGAAATAAGAAGTATTGAAGATTTAATGTAGTTTTTAAAATTAGAATTTGAAGTTAAAAATTAGTAGATTGACAATTGACGACAGTTGATAAACACGCAAGAGCACCCGTGTGTGTTGGTGTTCCAAATTTTTTTTCCCCCTTCTATCCCTTCTTTAAACCTCTTAAAAATTTCATTGAAATTCAGGTAGAATCCCCCTTAAAAAGCGACTGTTTTTAATACAAGAATCAACATTTGTAGATATTTTCTTTCCATAATTTACCATGTGCGCTTCTATGTTGGTTATCGCGCAGGACCACCCGTGAGCTGTGTATAATTCTCAGTTTAAAGTATCTATGGCGATAAAAGTTGTCATAAAAACGTTTCTCTACTAATAAAACGCAAGATACAACTGCTCAATAGCATAAAGTCAGTCAACTCTAAGTTATCTTAACTCTTGATATTAATTTGTTCAGTTGTAATCGCGTCTACTTTGCTAATGGTCATTGCAACTTTTGTCCGTGCGAACGACTGCAGATCAAAAGAAAATTTGATCACCAACTTCCAGTAAACTAACGTTAACTAGTGGAATGACTCCTGGAAATTTTTATTATTATTATTATTTTTTTAGAAAAGTGGGGGTCTAAAGCCCCCCAGCCCCTCCCCCTGCGCGGTCCCTGAATATACGGTTTTTGGGTAAGAAACACCGCAGAAGGAGAACAGTACGCTCCTGTTCAAGGATTAAATATGAAAGGAATTTTACACTTTCAACTTGTATATCTGTTGACTTATCTCACAAAATTATACCAAAATGCCTCATATTTTTAAGCAGTAAAAATACAGCACCCCAATACCCTATTTTTTTTTTTTAAACTTGATAACCTTCTAATATACATACATACAAACCCAAAGCCCATGGCTGCTGCCGACCGAACCTTGGAACACTGCACAAGCACGCTCGCAAACGTCAGTCTGCTCGGTGATCGCTCGCTTGCTACTTTGTCTCCTCTTTGTCCTTTGTCGTCGTCCCCACGGGCCTATGTTTTGGAAAGAGGCCTGGGAAACTAGAGTTGAACCACGACCGGCTGCGAACAATCCAACATGGTGGGTGTGAAATGTTGAAATTTTGTGCGTGTATTGTCGGATTCAAGCTTATCTAGCTTTCTCTTCAGTAAGCTAATTCCAACTTTTCGTATCCTTC